>JAQGBY010000326.1:0-49093 GCA_034698785.1 Mycogona germanica | reverse complement strand
GCCCAAGCACCATGTGGGGGTCGTAAGCCTGGAGTGGGGTTGACTACAGTTTATGGAAAATAAAAAAAAAAAAAAAAAAAAAAAGTTGGGAATCTTGCATTCAGCACACCACTTCCCGACCATTTAAATTAACGGATGGAATTGGTAAACCTGGCGATTGTATTGCACAATACATGCAATTAAAACGCAGTCGAATAGCAATGGCGATTTTGCCGCTGTCTGCAGTGTGGCGCCACTAGTTCCTCACAGCTAATTCTTATCGATTTATGTTCCTTTTTTCTTTCGTCCTCGACAACATATGATTTAATGATATACGATTACCAGAGAATTTTCAAATTACAGTGCAGTTCTATCTAGGAAGTGCAATCGGGTTGGACAAAATTTCCGAAAGAAACGCATTTATTTAATTAAAAGGATTATTAGATTCATGTGCGGTTGTGGTGTACAGTACAACCCGTCTACCCAGAGCAAATTGGAACCTTGTCCTTTCGAAAATTAAAGAGATACAGCTATTAGATATCAAGCGAGACAGGGTGGTTAATCAAATTATTATTTTTCCAAGGAATAATTAGTTAGAACAATTTTTTTCAGAGTAAAACCAGTTTTGGAAAATTTAGAACATACAATAAGCGCCCATACACGATGATGCCAACAGCAAATGTCATCAATGTTTCAAATGGCACTTAAAAATCTCAAAAAGCATTCTACACAATTTTGCACCCATGAATATAAAAAAATTCATAAGAGAATAATTCATTCAACAGACAAACGGACGCAGTGGGAATTATTTACGTTCCTTAACTTTATTCTACCGTGAGAAGCTACTGTGTGTGGAACCAGATTGCTTTGCCCACGTTAAACGCTCACGAATATTTAAGTTTTTCAAATATAATGAATATTGACAAATTAAATTTTTTTGATTATTTAAATTTCTCTTAATGTTGCCTCAATGCAGATATTTGATATGGCTACAAACTACTTGTATACATGCATTACAAAACATGCAAACACAGAGTAGTACATTTTGGTATACATATCACTCCATATATGTTATGAGAAAGTCAAGATGTTTTAAATAAAGTAAAAAAAAAATAACAAAACAGGTTAAATGCTCGTAATAACAAATTTGTTGATAGCTGACACATGCAGATAGCTCACGATGTGAGCACCTTGAAGATTTTTACGTTTTGCTTCATGAAATCATAATTTTGTTTCTCAAATCGCGAGTGTACCAATTTAAAATATATCACCTCCCGTACGCGATAAAGTCTTAGACAAAAATGGTAGATTCATGGAGCACATCTTCAAATGCTCCATGGTACAAATCGACTCTAACTGATGTCACGAACCCCTATTACGCAACTCTCAAAACGTTAGAGCACGGCGCATGAAGCGTTAACTGCGATGGCCAAGCCATGAACCCAGCTCATTTTTTTCTTAGCTCAAATCTCCTTCCCCCCCGTCGCCCTCCCCCTCCCCCCAACTCCACCCCCGCACACAATTTAGCCTCAAGCTGCCGGCGTGGAATATCGCCATTGTTTGTTCCACCGCCATTCGGTTAACATTCTTGCCGATGAAAGGTGCCATGAGGAGCCAGCATCATTAATCACCTGAGCACGCGTTATGCCATGGCGCCCGCCAGTCGACCACGCAACGCGTGCTTACCGAATAACGGATCGCTGCCGAGATGGGACGCCTGCCGCCACGCCACCATGCGGGCAAAAACAGACTACAATACACCACCTCACCCCCATTGTGACCTGGGGGTGAGGTGGTGTATTGTATTCTGTATTTGCCCGCATGGTGCATACGTTTTGTCACTTGTAATCGGCATGGTCATCAGCTAAATATTAATAACATATCAGATCAATTTAGTGAATTTAGATAAATAAATAGCAAGTTGTGCCCGGGACAGAGTCGGACGACGAAAGACAACCAGAGTCGGCAACAAACTCTTCAAATAAAATAATAGCATAACTATTTAGTGCCCAAGCACCATGAGGGGGACGTAAGCCTGTAGTGCGGTTGACTACAGTTGATGGAAACTAAAAAAAACTATTATTTAAAAAGAACCATGAGGGGTACAGAACGCCTCCCACATCCTCATCTCCAGAAGAAAATTAAAATGATTTAAAATAATTTCATGAAATATTTACCAAGTTAGACAGTACCGGTTTCACGAACACCACAGCTGTCGTTTGGACTAAAAATTAAACAATTAAACTAAAGCGCACTGGAATTGATCTCACAACATGGTTTATGCGATCACTTTCACTGGCTGTGAATTTACAAATCACAGCATTTAGTCAAGAGTTCATCCCTGTAATATTTTCCATCGATCTGATCTTCGGATTCAATCTGGTTTAATTCAGGTTGGACCGAGCCCAGAAATATCACCGATTTGCTAAATGTTGGGCGTACGCAAAGGAGTTTTTCAGCAGCAACATCTCTCTTAAATACTCCTTTCTTTAATTAAAGACGATCGTTTTGACTATTTAATGGCGCTGGTAAAGTGAACAACTTCTCATCTGTGAACCAGATAAAATCAACAAGATGTGCAGGATATTATTCTTAGCAGCTGTTTGGGGGATCGTTCCAGTCTGGTCTTCTTGTTGGCATCAGTCAGCAATGTGGCGCGCCACTTACGGGAAATAAAATTAAGCGATATGCAGCGCCACCTATGCACGACAATTTTGAATCTACTAATTAAAGTAGAACACTGCAAAATTTCATTTAAATCGAATCATTTTTCACGTCTACTTTTGTATGACTCACAGTGTGAATTCAAGACGTCCTATTCTCATTATTTTTAATTTAGATTAAATGGAAACAAATGTACGGGTATCAAAAATGGAGCATTCATATGAACAACATCAATAAAAAGACGGATTAACAGATTTTGTATTTTATCTTTTGTAAAAGCAAATTATTTATTTCGAGGTGAATACTAGTTATGAAGATCAATATCTACCAGTGCATAAAAAAAATGAGATGTGAATGTTTTTGGATTGCGTGCAGATAATGCAGGAATTGTCTTCACAATTAAAAATGGGATAGATCTCAGTATCGTATAGTATCTCCGAAAGAGGGCGTTACTACAGAGTATTTTAGATAGTTTCCTCGAATCATGATAGAATATGGGTCGATCAGACACACAGCATTAATACTCAATTCGAGTAGTCCTTAAAGTCGGAAAGATTCGAGTAACTGTCTCTTCAGCATCTGTTCTATCTCGAAACTACATCAGCAAAACCATATGTTCGCATTTTCAAAAATGGTCGCTCGACAGTCAATAGTTTGACTTCTGGTCGATTCGCCCAACCAACAATAAAAAATTACAGTGTAAGTCATTAATTCTCCGTCGTCGGCAATAAAATGTTGCCGGGGAAGTAACCAGAAAAAAAAATAGTCCTTTTCCCAGTGCTGCTCCAGCCCCGGCAGACACGTACCCGCGTTACACTCGAAACGGGATAACAAAGTGAGAAAGCTCTCAAAACGAGGGTTCACAATTTATTTGCCCTTAAACCTGATCTGCAGACATCGAGATACCGTGTTTTCCCGCGGATGCCCTTTTGACAGTTCCGCACTGTTCGTGGCCTGGAAAGCCGATGTCGGCAGTTAGGCATCAGGGCATCCCTCCGTCCAATTAATTCCAACGTCGAACGTATTAGTTTTGTACTGAGCCATAGTAGTGTCGCTGCGTCGTGTAAAAACCAGTATCTATTTGTACTGGCGCCACTTTAATTGGCAAAAGCATTTGCTTGCGTGAATGATATTTTGAGGGAGGCAGAGTTTGCTCTCGGGAACTCCATAAAATCGTTTTTTCCTGTGAGTTTATGGACTACACGGCGGCGCGTCTAGTCCACTTTGCCTCTAATGCTCAATCAAGAAACCGGAGTCGTCTGAACGCCGACTGTGACGTAATGAGAGGAGACAACGACACACCAAATGTCGTACAGGTGGGATCGCGTCATCCGCACAGCAAATGCAGCTCGAGAGGCAGAGCCACCATGCGGCCATATCATGAACCGCAATTGACGTTCACATTAATTTATTTCCTTAAGAACTAGTTGACATATTTAACACATCACTTATTGAGATACATTATTAACGAACCTTCACAGATTGCATCGTTAATAGCCTTTCTAAGGGTAGCTTTCAGACAGTTCTGGTTGCTAGCATAAGAAAGACATTAAGTAAGAAACCAACGAACAAAAAGAAAAAAAAATAAGACACGAATAAACGAACAAAACCTATCAAAAAATTAATTTTTAGCAACGTAATCGGTCCAGTCATACATTGAACTGATTTAATCAGATCCAGAGGGAGGGAGTCAGGATTCTCATTTCTGAATTGCAAATTCATGCTCAAAACAAACGAGGAACAAATTAAATACTCTGTACATACAAACGATGTTGTATTGTGTACACTGAAATAGGTCAGTGCTGAGCATTTTGAACTATTGATTTTGGTTACATTGATTTTAATCCTGTCGCTGGCGAACGCATTTGTAGACTTGAAATGCACATTCTGAAAGTAGGGTTTTTGTGTAATACAAATGGACTGACAACAAACTATCAGCGCAGGCCACCAAGAAGTTCTCACCAATACATATACAGAGAGATCCACGCGATCTCATGTTGTCGTTTTCAGCATTCCTTTATATTTTGCGAGCTCCATAAAGAGAAAAAAAGAGAAGAAAAAATTGGTGGTGGCATACACCACCAATTTTTTCTTCTCTTTTTTAGCGCGACTTTTTTCCCTTTCAATTTTGTTTAATGACCTATCAGACTCGCACCGTTCAAATGGTTCCATTTCCAATATGGCCTCAACAGTAAATCACATAAAAGCTTCTTCTTCTTCATCTCTTCCGTTGAATTTAAGTGCAAGTAGGCTGTTGCTGTCTTGCGCCTAGATGCTTTTCATTTTTTTCGCTCTATCTCTCTTTCCCCTCTCCTGCTCCTCCTCCTAATCCCGTCTCGTGTCGAAAGGAGGGCTTCAAATAGCGGAACGCAGCCACCGCACTTGTGCTCCAGTATTTGGTGGACCACCGAACCTGGGTGCTAATCGTGGACGGAAATATGAACCGCAGGCCTCAACTTTGGGCGATATTTCACGAATTCATTGTTTTGTCTGCCAGAATGGCGAGAGCGCGTTTCCTGGAAAATTGTGGCGACCATTTCGGGAAGTCAAGAAAAAATTGGTACTTCCGTGGAGCCCAAATATAAACGAATTTAGATTAATGGTAATCAAAGACTTCAACAGATTTTTCAGATGAAACCTGGCAAGTATTTCGTTAAATATTTTTAAGATCGTCCTGGCCCAATCGGTATTGCGACTGACTGTGCGACTCGTCGGTCCCGGGTTCGATTCCCGGCGGCGGGCTCTCGATTAGTCGATACCGGGGTACTGGTGAAAAGGTGCTCCTATTCATAGTTCCTAAGCACCATGAGAGATACAGAAGATCCTGTAGTGCAGTGAGTGACTACAGCAAATTAAAAGATAAATAATGATAATGATATTTATAGCTCCTAAGCTTCGCTCCTAAAAGTTAATTACATTTGGAGCACAATAAAATTTCAAGTTCATTTGAAGGACGGCTGTCGAATCAGGATGGAAGAGAACCAAATGATTCGATTATATAACTAAGAATCCCTACAATCACGATGGACAACGCCATCTTTGTCACGGTAGTACAGAACCGCATGTTGTTCAACTAGGCATCGTGTTTATTGGCCATACAAGCGCCATGGGTGGTCATCAGAATCCGGACGCTATCGTCAAAACTGATGTCCTTAAATGCATTTTGACAGAGATCGACACAGACGGTCCATTCTTAGCAAACAACAAAGCCGTTGACTAGAATTTTCTCTCTCTCTCTCGTGATTCGCTATGAGGAGAGAGTATAGAAACGATGCACGCGATTGCTGGCGAGACAGATCGATACCTGATTATAACCTGCGCACATGCACATACAACCCGGGAACGTTGATTTATTCTGTCTTCGTTCGGTTTTATTGGGAAAAATATTTTCACATATTTAAGAGTTTTTCCCACGTTCCCCGAGCAATAGTTATTGAGCGGCGGTTGGTTCCCCCTGTTTCGATCACGCTCGTCCTCACTCCCTCCCTCCCTCGCTTACATGACAAGACTCGAAAATCGGCAGTCTCAGAATCCAATCCACGTTGGTCTTACCCTCTGGCGACGGGATGCGGGTTGTTTCCAACAACATGCACTGTTTTTGGAAAGAGCCAATCATGCCGTGCCTGTCTCTTGACTGAGAGATGAGATGCAAAATTTCTGCAACAAATTTTGTTGCAGAAACATAAAATTGAAGATCTGTTCATGATAATCTATTTTTAAGAGATAAGACAAAATATTGTGATCATTATTTTACTGAAGTAAAATATACAGTAATATCACAATAAATGTTTCTATTTGTAAGCTCATGTGCCATTTGTGTTGAAGATATTAAAATTGCTAAACGCTGGGAATTGCAGGACTACAATTAGAAACTCGGCAACGAAGATTTAACGAAAATTTAAAACTTCTTCCAGAAGATAAGCAAATTAAGAAAATGTAGATTTGCGAAACACAAAGACAAACGTAAGAACTAGTGTAGGTAGTGACGAAAGTCTTGGACGTGCTCTTACATTTGTCTTGGTGTTTCGCAAATCTACATTTTCCTAATTTGCTTTTCTTCTGGAAGAAGTTTTAAATTTCCGTTAAAACTATCTCCGTTGCCGAGTTTCTAATTATAGTCCTGCAATTCCCAGCGTTTAGTTAAAACTACCATCGGCTCCTAATCCCATTTCTTTAATATTAAATCACGCTGTTCATTTTTTTGATTAATACTGTTCACTTTCGTCGCCAGATCTTTCGATGTATCCAGCGTCTGTAATTAATTAATTTTTTCAATTGTATAAATCTACTGGCGTCTTCCATATTTCATCCATAATTAAAAACAGCATAATGACCAAAATATCCTCATCTAAAAAGCTATCCATATTATTTTTGGACTGAGTATATTAATACTTTATCATACTGTTAGTGTTTTTTTAACCTTTGTCGGTTGTATCGTTTAGCTAGACGGAAGCGAAAGCGATTCAACCACCGAGCAACAACTAACAACAAGAACTAATTTCCAGAACCACTTCTCCAACCCTGTGACCATACATGAACGTGTTCAGGGGAAAGCCAGCCATCGATATGATCAAACAGCGTGATTTAGCACAAAAATAATCACTCCCACCGTACAGTACAGGTATAAGCTTGGTTAGACAACGCGCGCGCGCACACACACCCTCCGTTCAATAATATTTCAACGCCAAAGATAAAAGGCTCGTTTTGAGAGCACCTGGGCGACACATATTGGAACCCACACACTCGGATGGTCCCCATTTTGGTATATACACTGGATAAGTGGACCGGCGCAGACTCTCCATACACGTCAACGCACACTTATTTATTCCACCCCACTCCCTTTCCACTGCCTAGGATGTTGCACAGTGCCTCCTCCTACCAGTTTTCGAATTTCATTACTCATGTAGACACGGGTAGACCGTCAACCAATTTACGTTCCAATTAAGAACATTAGCGCCGGAGCTCGGAATTACCAAACAACAATCACTTTTGTCTGCACGTTAGAAATGTGAGAGAGAGAGAGAGAGTGAAAAAAGTACAAATTCGATTTCCACGTCAGTAAAACGCGCACCGAAATGAAAACGGCTATTCATCAAAATTTAAACATTAAGCACGGTTTTATACACTTGAACGTAGGCCGGCGGGCGTTCGAAATTGGCGGAGAAGATACGCCCTCCAGACTATTGTCTTAAGACGTCAGCGGCACGCACGGTATGGTCGGAATCCCACTGGCAGCACCGCAGCGGACACCGGCGACCCTAGCGGCGGGTTGTCGATCAGCTGGTGCATTCCATTGAAAGCATTTATGCGCCTCAAGAAAGTATTCCCCTAATTTCGAAATAATGCCACGGCGCGGCGATAATCTAATCTAAATCTAAATATGAACCTTCGTGAATGCAGATACCGATTTTGAAAGCGCTCATATATCTGAGATTATTGACAGAGGATAATTTAGTTCTGTTAGTCAAGCATAAAATAACGACTAATTTAATAATCCCGAGTAAACTAGATAACAGATGGTGTCTACTTTTAATATATTAAAAAATTCTATACAGGTATTATACAAACAATTTCTAGTTAGAATGGAGTTAGAATGTATATAGATTTTGAATCTCGGAAATATTCTTATAATATTATTTCTAACTGGTTAGAGCGTAAGATTACTCACAATTCTCAAAAATTCAAAAAGGTTTCGGAATTTGTTTGCGTATAAAGAAATGCAGCGTATTACATTTGAAATGAACGGAAAATTTAGAAAGAGTTTTGTGATTTTTTGTAAAAGAGAAAATAATCTGTTCAAGCTAGTTGAATGAAATATTGGAAATGACAGTGACTCTGAGAAAGACCCCGTGCAATACAGTTTCTTTGAAATTTTTAAGTAACAATTCACAAAATATTATATTTGACCGTAAATATGAAGGAGAGAGAGAGAATCGTACGTCTTGGCTGAGACAGCCGACTAAATATACCTTGACAGTGTTCACAGTAGCATTTTTGGCTCGAGCTAGACACAAAACCGAAACAAGTCTGGGCGCAAATCGTACCACCACCAGAACAACAGCTACTTAGAGCAACATTTGCAATGCCAATCGTGCAATTACAATGTGCGCGGATAAGAATCGATCTGCAACGACACGAAGATTGGCAAACGCAAATACGAAATAAAACCGTGTACTTGTCACCAATTTAGATAGGTCGCGGTTCATCAATTTCGTTTTTACCGCGAGCTGGTCGAATTGGCGCCCCTCGGGCTCCGTATCTCTCGCACAATAATTTAAAGGTTGCAGCAGCACAAAGATTTTCGGGGCGAAAAAACGCTTCACAAATTAGTAGTCGTATATCAAAAGCCGAGAGTTGCGAATGAATTTATTCCATCAGTTAGTTGGGCGAGACTGAAGAGTCTACGTGTACAGAGAGAGAGAGCTAGAAAAGAGAAACAACCTCCTGAGACCGACCCACTGAACCAGATCGGACCACATACTCAGGAATTGACATAAAAGACGCACTCGAAAGATAGAAATCAGGAATGAAAGTAAATCTCACAAAAGTGACGACTTCTAATGATTGTCTGATGATGAGCCGCCTGAAGAGCAATTGATTGAGCTTAAAGGAGCGAGTGGAGGGACTCGCTTTCTTAGATACACAGGTGGTCACGGGTCTCACGAAGATGGGAGATTGAGAAAGTTTGGAGACGAGCTAGACGGCGGCGGTCCTGGCAAGATGAAGTATTAGAGGTTCCCCCCCGCCCCCTCCACACATACATACACCCGCTTCGTGTACGCACACAAAACACTCGAACCAACAAAAGGCGAACGAAAGAAAAAAAATAACCAACACAGAAGCATTTGCCACCTAGGTTCTGTTCAGGCATCTCTAGTGAAATATTTGTCGCGCGGAGCAATTCAGAATAGCAACCTGATAGTGTCTTGAAGAGATGGCCAAATTGGCAAATTACATTTAAGAAATCCCAATTTAATCATGCCGCAAGTTAGGGACCGCGATTACCCTGAACTCGGTAATTGTTAGCAGTCTGTTTTCGTTTAATGAAATTGCCAATGCGCTGCCCCTAATTGCTCGCAATCACACAATGGAATTGTGCAGTGCGGGTTAGCCCAATCACAATTGACAGCCCACTCGACAAATGCACTATTGTACTTGTATTGCATAATTGTGTTGCAATAACGACTGGGAAACAAAGCTGGCTTTGATTTTCGAATGCCACATTTCATTAAAAAAATATACAGGTATTATCTAAAATAAATAATAAGTAACTTGCAAAATTAATTAAAGCACGCCTCCCAAATTGATCTTCTAATAGCGAATATAAAACATTAAGAGATATCAACAGTTTAATGACAATCGACAGTTTTTATGTGAATCGACCTTGCACTGAAGATCGTAAGAGCGAGCGTGTTCTTAAGTCTATTATTTTAAGAGCCCCCCGCTTAACTACCTGTGTTCAGAGCCATAAAGCTGAACACCCATAAATTACCCTAAATGTGACCAATATCTCATCCAACAAGAGATCGATCAAATTTGGGCTCGAAAATTGAACGCCAACATTTTATTCGTTGTTTTCTCATGACGTAAGAGGCAAACGAATATGTCGAATTAGCCACTTACTAATCCGGGCATCACATATATAAAACATCAATATCGATTTGCCCAACTTAATTCACAGTAAATCCATCGATTCAGTTCTCGAAGATCAACCCACCCCCAAAACGCTGTTAAGTGATAAAAAGACTCAAGTATAGAAAAAAATTTAAGTTTCGCGTTAATATTACAGTTGAACATGACACTCTTCACGTAACAAAGAGTGTTTAGCGTGCAGGAGTTCAATTCAACATGCCATATTTTTTCCGACCGATAACTGTTTCTAGAGTTTTTCGGGTCGTTGCCTAGACCGGATTATAGGCGGCGCCACACAGCATTGAACTCCCTAGAGCAGAACATCCGAAATAATAAAATAAAAAAAAGCCAGAAGACTTCCCTTTCGGCCATATATATATATATATACCTGATCCAGACCTCGCGCATTATATAGACTATAGGTCATACATCTTAGTTTCGTAACAAGCGCCCAACAGATCAACCCTCCCCTTCCTCCAACAACCGCAACACTTGCCGATGCAGGCGGGCGATCTGCAATTTTTTATTATTATTAAAGCGAACGCTCGCTCGTATGTACAGTGCGTACACCACAGTGTATGTGTGTGGAACAATATTAGGCCGCCTAAATTTCATTTCAAAATCATTAATAATATTTTCGCTGATGCCGCTCGCGAGTTGCGCTATTAAATTATAGAAGGGCAGCGAGAGACGGCGGCGTTGTCTTAAAAACCACACATTCATGTACATGGGGCGGTGGCTTCTTTTCCCCCCCTCCCCCTACATCTAGCACTTGTGTGCGAACGGTACGTGCAAAATTCTCGCATCCATTATGCCGCCGATAACGATCTGGCAAAAATGGCAATTACAAAAAAAAAAAAAATTTGGTATATTTTTTGTGTTGCCACTATTCACACGAACCTTCGAGGCAGCAGCATTTCATAAGGTCCGTATATTGGCTGGCCAAACAAGAACCAAATATAAAAATGATTGGCAGTATAATAATTTCAGTCAGTAGTTTTGGCTAGGTAAACAGGAGCCATTACTAACTTCAATAGTGTCGTGTTTATAGTTGCTAACGTTTAACGTTAGTAGTTTGCAGACAAGTAAGCGAACTCAATTAAATGAAAAACTTTAGATAATAACAAACTGAATTTACAGTGAGCAATTCTGACACGAGCCATTTCATCTTTGAAACAACAACCTTTTAAATTTATCATCGTCTGTCTCACAGCGCAACACGTTGACTGATATTGCCCTGGACAAAGAATATCCTGAGCTACGAAATCCTATCAAATTGTTTGAGTTACAAGCCGTTGAAGTTTAAAGCATTGCCTTCGCTTCTTAGGAAAATTCAAATATGGCGTCTGCACTTGAGACCAAGATGGCGCTGACCATTCCAGCCCATTGATGCCCGGACATTTTCCACACTAGATCCCAAATATCTACTTATTATTCAGTTAATACCTCTTAGTACTATTTCACAAAATAGGAAGAAAATACATTTCCGTTAAAAAGAGATTAGATATTTTTAAATGGTCAAACGCTAGATTGTTTTTTTAAAAAAATGTGTTGTGGTGAGCCCATTCCCATATCGTTATTACGAATGTACAACAACATTGTTATAACTTAGATCTAGTGATTAACACGCAAAACAGAGTTTTAAAAAAGATTGACAGAGACAAGCCGAGCAAAGCAAGATAGTACTTGATCCACTGCTTCATAAAAATAAAAAATAAAATACAAACTACAACATTTTAGCATAAATCTAGTTAAATCATTTTGGTTAAGGCGCCCTGTATTTTTGATTACTTTTTGTTGACCATATACGAAAAAAATTCTCCGAAGACACTTTCTTTAATAAGCTGTTCTGCGCTGTATCGATCTACAACAGCGAAACCGGAGCCTGGCGCACATTATTTTACCGTACACCCGTGCTAGCCCTATTCCAAATACCGGATATATTTTTTCATCATCCAATACATGTTTATGTTAAAAAATACTGGGCGCCGCCACGCCGCCTCTCATTCATATTTTCTTACGTACTGGTGAAAAATGCATCCTTTGGTGTCTATTGTGCGCCTGATTTCGCGCTAGGCCATCGAATTTCTAGCCCTTCCTCTGAAAACCTAGGCCAGACTAAAAACGAGGTCCAGTTTTCATGGATGGAAGAAACACATCAAGAGTTTCTTTCTGTCAAAATTGGATCTCTCACTCTCGCCTTGTCCATCGTTAATAATTCAGAGTAACAACTTCAACGATGTGAAGTAGCATTCGAAAATAACTGAACCCGTTGCACCCGCTCTCAATACTGCTGGCTCATGAACCCGTTCGGCGTAGTCTGATATGAAATGCGCCGGTCCTGATCTCCGCCCATGACCACCAACGAAGCTGCCCCCCATTTGAGAGCAATCACACAATACACATCCATCGTTTTCAATGCTCGTGTGTACAGAGGAGCGCAAAAATGTATTGAATATAGCACAAATGGCAACCGTGGAAATTTAGACCTAGAGTACATGCTCCAAATTGGGGAGAGGGGGACACACGATTGTCGCCGCGGCCACCAGATGGGGCCACCGTCTGCCGCGTCTAGGAAAAAGTTTCAGCGCTAGGAAATGTGTTGTCGATGAAGCAACGTCCTGGAAACAGGTTAAACTAAAAAAAAAATAAGAAATGTAAAGAAAAAAGAGTTTACGCTTTCCACATAGCCGTAGAATCATATTGCAGCTTATCGAGTAATCTAGCCGAGGCCTAAATTGCAACTGGCGCGCTCTCAATCAAGGTTGCCATTTTACTCTCTCTCCTTCTCTCTCTCTCTCTCTCAAGCTCACACTAAGCCTCTCTCCTTCAGTCTCACCCCCAGTATCCACATTTTTACGTACTCTCTTCATCGTAATATATATAAACCTGATATTTGCTGGGGCGAAAGAAAGCGCGAGAGGAAAAAGCAGAGGAAAAAAAATATAGAAATAAAAACCAACCATGCGCAGCATTGTTGCGTACGGGTAAAAATAGCAATACATTATTCGGCACACAGAAAATGAATGAAACGAGTGCAGGGATGAGGGGGGGGGGCTGAGTGGTGGATCGAGAGAAAAATAATAAAAACGAGTTTTCAACGTTAGCAGCACAGACGAGATAAATATATTTTTTCTTGGTGGTGGTGGTGGTGGTGGTGGGGAGGGAAGGAAGGGGGGAGATGTAGAAGAGTCGCGCTCGCTCGCGAAAGACGGAAAAATCTAGCGAGTCGTGATGACAAAAAATAACAATTCGTCTTTAAAACTAAAGCAAATGCCAACAACACTTTATAAAAAGAGGGGAGGGGATTCTGAAGCTAGAGCGAAGAGAACAGCGGGATGGCGAAGGGAAGTCGGGGGGAGAAAAAAAAATATAAAATTACACACGGCAGTATTGCTGCGTAGTTTACAACATATGTGATGCTTGATCTCTTGTTAATTCCACTGGTCCGTGTGGCAGATGGCAAAGGGGCGGCGCATTTAGGAGGAATGTGCGGCAGGGGAACTCCGAAAAGTTTCGGGCATTCAGAACTGGTATCACCTAAGCAGGTGAGCAACTGTTAACCAGGGGATGGAGAAGTGCCTGTTGAAATTATATCTCCAGCACGAACTATTTTTATTTATCTATAATAAATCTTGGAACTCGGAGGTGGCCAGGCAAAATTAAGATACACTACAAATTTAATTAAATTTTAGATCATGCACATTAAATTAATGTCATTTGCAAACAGAGAAAGAGGAAAGAAGTCACTCGCTTTGTCAAAAAATTGTATCAGAATTACAATTAAATATTTTAATAACAAAAGAAATTAAATAATTTTATGCGCACTGTCTGAATTTTTACGAGGAAAAAGTGGAAAAGACAAACGAATATAGAATTCGCCTGGAAAGTACGGATTATTAATAAACAAAATTGAGCGCATCTACTAATAAATCCAGCCAGTCATAAATCGCTATAGCAATAAAACGTAATGCAAACAAAAAAATGCATATCTATGAGTTTATGGAGGAATGTAAGCTTTGAAAATATTATTATTACTTTACCTCTGCATATAACAGCGACGTTGCTAATAATATATTTTTATTTCATTGTTCGTGCCGCGATTCATTGTTGGCATGTCAAAATCTCATAGCCTAAGCGAGAGTGCGCAATTCATTTTCTGAATCTTTCAGGATATCTTTCGTTTTGCACTACTAAAGATGTGCATAGAGCACCAGTGTTGCAGGAGAGACTTTGAAGTCCCTCAGAGACCGATCGGCTTAAGTTGCATCTTTTCCGAGTTTATTAAAATAGAAATTGTGTTATCGCCGAAGTGGTGAAAGCAAAACCAGTGTCTCAATGTTAGCCGCAAATAAAACGTCGGCGAAGGGGGAAATCTCTCTATCCAAGTGTTTGTGGAGTCGCGCAGGAGGAATGGAAGAGAAGGAGGAGGAGGAAGAGGAGAAAGACGAGATGCATCTATTTATACCGGCGAAGAAAAAGGAGAGTGGCGAGTGGGCCAAGTAGATCATAAGACAGTCGTTTTGAGGTTTTAAGAGTGAAGCCGACTTTTCGGCGTCACGCCTCCGTCGTCGAGAGACCGACTGTACCAATTGGTGCGCATCGCCACCGCGAGCCGAGTCCACGAAATGCAGGACAAAGCGCCAATGGCTTATTGACGGGTTCAACGCTTCCTCAAACGTTTTGGATTTTCCCCCCCGCAAGCATGAAACAAGCATGAAATGACATAAACCGTGAATAGAACGCAGATACGTAACCTATGATCGCGATTAGGTGGTTGTGAATTCAGAAATTACCAGAAAAATAAATTTGAAAACGTGAATAACAAACATTGCTACAACGAGTCAGTTGCGAGCTTGTTGCTCATTTAATTTTTAAAAATTACGGTGGTGACTTTTTCAGCTTTAATAGACGACGTTATAGAATTTGAATTTACAAATTTTAATATTCTTCCATATTGCATGGGGTAATAATGTATCAATGATTTTTAGCAATACTGTATAATTTAAAAAACCATTTTATTCAAAGAAAGTAGAGAAGAGCCGATATCAGTACTCACTAAGATGGTGGAATTGCAGGACTATAATTTTGAATTTTTAAAACCATTTTATTCAAAGATAGTAGAGAATAGCCGATATTAGTATTCACTAAGATGGTGGAATTGCAGGACTATAATTTTGAATTTTAAACTATCTTCGTTGCCGAGTTTCAAATTGTAGTCCTGCAATTCCACCATCTTATTGAACCATTTTATTGATTGGTATAAGTTTGTATAATTTAGAAGACGATTAGTTTTGGCCATAGTCACAGTTTTAAACATCTAAGAAATTCTTTAAAATTTGAAAATGTCCGTGCATCTGATCCACGAATCCAGTAACAGAAAAATCGTATGGACTTTTCGACGTAGTATTCGTTCAAGTTTTGACAATAACTCTGTAAATTCTTAATCTTGTCAAACATGTAAAATAATTCATTTTTGCAGCCTTAAACGATTTTCACACAACAACCTCCTCCTGGAGGTCTCAGGAAATAATTCAACAATCTTTTATCTACGAATCTCGACTAGGATCTCGAGTCAAAATAATTTCCCAGAGAGTTAGAAAGAGAGAGAGAGAGAGAGAGTCGGCAATCGGAGCAGCTTCGTTCTTCCGACCAATAGTTGCTCGCGAGTGCCGGGCGCGCGCTAAATTACGAGCTCGTAAATTGACGCGCAGCCATTTTCCACTTTGAAGCTTAATCGCGGGGGCACTTGAAATTACGAAGGTTTCTGCTTGGAAAACCACTTTTGTATATATTTGTTGTCATTGTGATGAGCGCGTCGCGGCTAAGCCTACAGCGTAGAACGGGGGGAGCGCGGTTTCTGGGTACAACAGTAACATTGCTTGGATCGTTGGCGCGCGCCAGCGGCGGTTGGCCAAGATCGCTATTTAGTCGGTCACGCGTCAGGACGTACGCAGCATCCAAACATCCCTACACATGCACTGACGCAATGGGGAGGCGAATTCTGAAAATCCTGGTCAGCAATAAAACGAATTTCATGAAATTTACTGTCGCCGTTACCAACCACTAACTACTTTAATGGGTTACTGACGCGTCTCGCAGAACTCTTTAGACACGCCCAACCAAAACTATCAAAATATTTTAGTACGAAATTTGTTTTTAAGAAACTATTTCAACTTCCAAATTGATTTTTCTATGGATTTAACTGTAATAAGCCTTTTGCAATGCAGTACTAATGATCAAATAATTAATGCAAGTATTGGCTACTCGGGACATTTCTGCAATCAAAATATAATTTGTAATTTAGACGCAGATTGAAATCGATTTTGCTAACAATTGATTTTTCCTATTAAGATGAAGGAAATTATTAACATTTTAATTAATTCGAGCTACATAGAAATTTGGCGATGCACGTACTTGACGTATTGACTACCACAATTCCAAGTAAATTACACGTGTATAATGTTAGGTGTTCCCCAGTTTGATAGACACTGTGCTAATAACGGCCTGGAATACATCTAAAGACAACCTTCAAGGTTTTAGACATAGGATTTTCTGTCAGGACATATTCAGGTATTATCAGTAGTACACGGACAATCATATGTGCGCGAACAAAGCGAACAAAACGTTCAGACAAATTCTTTAATCAAATCTTGACAGAAGAAAATGGAAGACTGACATTTTTTTCGTCATGTTTTTTCCTCCCCCTCCCTCCCCTCCACCATGATATTCAAAATGAGAAAAGGTAGTACCTAAAAGAGCGAGCGCATTTAATATCAGAATATCAGTTGCCAATGTAGTAGCGCCACACTTTGGACAAAACCGTAAATTTCAGAAATGTCAGAATCTATTTGTTTGTATTGGTAGACTGAGAAAAGACCAACAGACCTTTTGATATTAGAATAAGTAATTAAAAATAGACATTGTAACAAATAGTTCAATTGCTAGTATTTTCGAAACTACCTGGACTTATAATAGTTTCCACGAGGTGTCGCTCTCGTCCGTCCGTCAGAGCCACTCATGAAGGAGAAAAATACCCTGAATCGTCTATATGAGGTTGAGAGATTGAAATTTGGTCACGTGATGTCGCCAAAATGAAAGTAAAACTGGTAAAAAAAAATGGACACGCCAACGAATGAAATTGTTCGAGAGTAAGCTGTTCGCGTCAGTATGATTTCGAAGGCTGCACCAATTGACATTAATTAATTAATTTGCTCGTTCTCGTCTGGCACAAAAAAAATGACGAAAAAACTCTACACGATGCTTCAAACAGACGGAAAAAAATTGGACTCTCGGCATATGCAGGGCGCGACAGAAAAATTTATTCGTTCAATTTCCCTTCAGACATCGCCTAACCCGTGGTATATGTGGCAATAACATGTAAAATATGAATTCAAATAAGAAATAATGACGCCGACAAAAAGATCTCCTTCTTTATCAGTATACCCGGTTTATATGCTATGTGCGATTGGGTTGTCTAATAGCTCGCAGCGCTCCTAGCGAGCTATGCCGACTTAAGATCTCGAAGTGTGTCGTGTGTACGAAACCCAATGACAATCATCATTATAAATTTTAAAGTTATTGAAATAAGAAAAAAGTGTAGCGAAGTAGGATTTGAACTCGTGTGGAGAGGGTTGTCACTAATATGTTTAAACCGTCCATTTTCTTAACTATCGCAGTAAAGCGTGATCAAGAAAAAATGAAAGTTGAAAAATGTAAGAACGTTTCTAGGAATTGGCTTACTAGAAAAGAATTTTTTTCTTTAAAATAGAGTTCAGCTACCAAATGACGCTATAATATTATGAAATGGTGAAGTACAAAACCGAATTTCCTGCCGAAACTTTTAAGAGACAATAAAAAGAAAATGTGGGTAGAAGTGCGCAAGGTCTGGCAGACTTCCAATATAAAAACCTTTTCTATAGTTGACCGAAATAAAATTTCGCAAAAATGTCGAAATGTTGTTACAAAACGAAAAGAAAAAGTAGCCTCTTCTCCATAGTGCTTTTAGACACCATCCAATTTCAGATACCCGTATAACAGTTTTACCGTGCCATGGACCAACTGAAGCGCATCGTCCACTAGACATATACCGGGACCCACCCATTCCTAAATTGTCCCATCTGCGTTAGGAACTGGTGGCGACACTCTAGACACAGCGCACTAACGTTTTCGCAGAGTACAAAAATTGAGTAGAGGTCTCTCCTTCGACAGCAAACGAAATCTCGGAAGACAAAAAAAAAAAGAATCACCTTTTATGGTGATCCCACATGCAACCTTCCCCTCCCCCGCACTCCGTCCCACCTCCCCCCTAACAAAATGCTCAGCAGTTTCTAACGGAGAAACAATTGAAGCTGCCCTCAAAACATTTCGTCCTCCCCCTCCCCCTCCCCCTCCCCCTCACTCGCAAATACGTCACGGGTGCACGAACACAACCTGCATGCATGCCTGCTCTCTGGAGGGCGCTCATTAAAGTTTCACCATTGCGTTTCTCTATTTATTGCACCATCTGCATTGTGCAGTGCGGAGTCTGGGGTTTTTAGCATAAATAGATACAGGGTGCGCGCGTTGAATTAGCAGGATGCTCTCTCTCTCTCTCTCTCTATCTATCTTCCAGTTTGACTTCCCCTCCCCTCCCCCCGTGACAGTCGAATTGACATTCAGCTTAATTGTATTCTAAATCAGCGGAGAATTGACTCGATCCCAATCAAAAGAGGATGTGACGAGGAGAACATGACTCGTTATGTGAAACTGATATCTACGAGAACTGGGTTCGCTGAACTCCTGGTAGATGTTCAAGCCCCACCTACAATCTGTGACGTCATCGCGTTGTTAAACAGTCGATTCATTCAATTATTATTTTATCAGTTTATTCGATTCAAATCATTTGATTCTCGAGCACAGGTTATAGTTCAGCACCAGTGATAGTCATGTTTGTTGGTTTTAGTGTTACTTTGAAAAAGCATTAGATGCGATTGCACATTCAACTTTGGAGATATTGTTGAGTCAGAAGTGAACCGTTGATAACAGCAGTCTCCATTTTGGAAATATCACGATTTCGTGATTACTAAAAAGAAAAAAACTAAGGTTTTCATTGCGCACCGAAAGTCATCACTTTTCCGAATTACATTCAAGTTTAAACACATATTCCGTCCCAATTGCATATTACATCGCGCGTAGCTAAGACAAGAATAATTCGCCTTTTGGCGATTGTGAATTGAGTGGACGCAAGTTGCGGCAACACAATCCGTGACCCATTTTGTCGATTCAGTCCAACAATTTGTTCGCCGAGACCCATCCATTTTTTTTCAAACGAAAGTCTAAAACCGAACGTAAAGACAGGGTGCGATCTGGCATGACGCGAATATCAAAGTGAAAATATCCTCCGAGAACTTGACATGACATGGTGCCACAATTTGCTCGTGACTCTGACGCAACGAGTGGAGAGATGGCGGATGAATGAAAAATGAGTTACTCTTTCTTCATTTACTCGTACGAGCTCCGGAGAAACTCCAGGAAAGTCTCCCCCCACCCCCCTGAACATCCATACGTATACTTGCTCATGCATAACGAAACGTTCGAAGCGTTCATGTTTTTTTCCTTTTCGAACAGCAAATGCAGGCAGGAAGCCATAGACGGTGTATTACATACAAGTAACAGTTATTAAAAATTAAAACTGGACGGGAATAGAGATTTTACGACACCCCAGTCGTCTGTGCGGCCCATTTAATACGAGATGGGGCAAAATGGAGTCAAATAATCGAAAGTGAAAATCAATTACCGGACTCTTGCATTTTTTATGACCGCCAAAGTGTTTTTCTTTTTCTATCCGTAAAACTTGCACATATAATCTGACTTTCCGAAATAAAGTTGGAGTATTGGGGGGTCTGTCTTGTTCTGACCGACTTGGCATCTTGCCCAGAGATTTTTCATATCTTCGATATATTCGGTTGGTTTCGTCTCACGGTTATTAAAAAATCCTGTTGCAAAAATGGGTTCCCAATTTCGGGTAAGAGTGAGAATTACAAATTCGACTGATATGACAAATTAACATCGAGACGTTACAATCATGATTAGTAGGAATCGAGAATCTGGATAGTAGTAATACATCGACCCATAGGAAAAGCGTCTGTACAATGTAAGGACTCGTTTAATCCGCCAGACCTTTTACCCTATCTGGAATATTATTAGGCAACATGGAAACAGTGAGAAGACCTCGGCTGGAAACCAGTTTGTTCTCATTATATCGTTTCACTTATTAATTTATTTGGCTGTTTCACCGTGGCTGTGTACTTTCTATTTCTTGAAGAGAGTTCTCTCAATCTTTTTCGATTTTCCTTCAGGTTAATGGGCGTCTTCGGAATCAGAAACATTATTTTAATTGTCAGTCGCTGCAATCCTTTTCGCTCCTGGAGCGTGTGTTCGAATATTCTGACAGGTGAAGTAATTTATTCTATTCGTGGCCGAGAATAGGCAACCTGTCATTTGAAATTGTAATTAAATCGTTTGGAATTTCTCTGTTCAGCCTAATGTAATTGAATTACAAACCGTACCCTGTTTGCGTTAGATCATGGATGACAGTCAAGATTAGAGTCCAATAAATAATTTGGATGCCTTGGGCAAGTTGCTCAAGTTGCACGAAGTCACACAGTTGTCAAACGCGCCCGCTATTGACAACTATACGAGTCGAATTAAAAATAAAATAGAAAACAGAAATCTATAATAAATGTAAATTAATTTGTTACTAACAAAAATCTATGAATTAAAAAAATAAAATTTGACGAATAAAATAATAATTATTCGCAACAAAGTATTAATTTTCATTCATCGTTATTTGTAAAGTCGCGAAGTATAAGACGTTTTAAATGTTTTCTCGCAATAATTTAAATTTTTATTTAGATTTCTTGAAAGTTTGGTTTTATTGTGATTACAAAAATCGAGTGATAGGTTCCATACAGTATCCGTATCTAATAGTGGAACGATGTCAGGCTTTTCGCATCAGAGAGGAAGGAAGAGTTTTAGCTTGCACGATGCTCGTTCTAAAATTACCTTTTGCAGTTAGAGAAGTGATCACAAATCACTTATTAAAGCGCGCGCGAAACTGTCGGCGATCGATATTCCAAAGAAGATTAACGGATTAGTCAAATTAATCGCAATTGCTTTTGTCCTACGACTTCCTCACCCTTCTCCATTCAAGAGGACCACTCCTAAAAGAATGAATAGAAGTTCGCGAACACAAGATGGCGGGCTTATCGATTTTTACAACTCTAACTTGCGATTATTAACAATTAAACTTGATCCTGAGTTTACCGGTCGATTAAAGTGAAATTAAAAATAAAGAGAAAAATAACATATAAAAAAAAATAAAAATGATAATCGATATCATCAGAGTTCGTCCCTTTCCTGCATTCACTTTCATGTTTAATTAATAGACGCATTAATCATCAAATTTAAGTAGAGCCACCTCCAATACAATCGAATGCAAAAATGTGAAAGTATCGATGATATCTGGCGTTTATGATACAATGGCATTTATGAATTGCCCTTCTTTACCTATAATATTTTTTGTCGGGCGCGCTTATTTTTACTCGGCTACGAACATACACGACGACACATAAACCTAAATTCATTACTCACCGATTGAAAGCGGTGCCATAATGGACGCATTTTTATAATAGATAGCGGATTACCAGACATCCAGATATATGGATGAGGCCCTGGGTATATTTAATATTGTGCGAGGTGCTAGCCGACGTGAATTTCTTTTTGTGGGCAGGTGCTTGGAGACACTGAACAAAGGGTGTGGTCGAGCTAAACGGAGAAAAAAAGGTGTCCTCATAAGACACTGCTCCTCCCTACAAAAGTGTTGTACAGAATCGTCAGTGCTGCCCCCGTGTTAAGGCAATCACACATTACAAATGTGCATTGCGAGAAAGTCCAACCTCGTTGTACAACCCAAACACAAAATGACTTCTTGGTCATAAATAAATAATCAGTATTTTAAGAGACTTTCCGTGATCGAAATAAGCGAGTGTCCAACCGTGGGCCATCATCGCACCAGAAGTCTGTCTCCCAAATGATCCACAGGTGGTCCAAATGGTCCCTCGGGTGGCTGACTGCAGAAACCTGAATTGATCAAGCCGCAATCTCAATTTCAATTGATCTGAAGAAATGTGCATTTTTCGGTTCCATATAAAAACAAGACGTTCGCGAAAGCTCGATGTTTTGTGAACCCAGGATGAACAGGACAGGGGATTCTGTGACCGAGGAGGATAACTGACGAACAAGAAGAAGCAAAGATGAACGTCGAAAAAGAGAGAGAAACGAAATGGCTTGCAATGTGAACAGAAGCATAGATTATGAAGGATGGCTTGAAGACCGAGGCAAGCCAAGGAGAAAGAGAGGAGGAGGTTGATGGGGGGGGGTGACATTGGCTGAGGCAAGCTAAAGAGGGGAGAAAGGCAAGGGTGGTTAGAACGCGCGAAACGAAATTTATAAATGTAAATTTGATCCTCCCCCATCCCCATCCCCCAACCCCACAATCCACCCCCGCCTCCAACAAGAATTCAACTCCGGCGCGACTAAGAGCTACAGGAATCTTCCCAGACTACATTTATTAAGTCATTGTATGAGCGAGGGCTGCCTGACCTAGACCGTTCCTTCTGTGAGAATCTTCCACCTCACTCCTTTTTAACGAACGCAACCCGTCCACCCACCCACCTCCGTATATATATATATATATATATATTCGTACGAGAACGCGGAAAATTATTCGCGTGATACCGTGCCATACATTTGTCATACAGCGGCTACACGGCCCTACGATTGTGTTGCAACGATCATTAATAACCTGAGTTTCGTGCGATGATTTATGGCGAGCGGGGGTAGTGGAGGAGAGGAGGAGAATGAGGGAGGTTCTCTGCCACCCCCCCCCCCCCCCCTCACACCACCCCCAATGCCTTATGCAGGCACAACCGCCAACTACTAGCGCCACCGCCGTTCGACATCAGAAACGCCACTTTATTGAGGCGACTCCTACCGGGCCATGCCTCAAAGCAACAATAAAATCACGCATGAAATTGTGATGACAGTAAAACAAAATGAACTAGTTAGTTCTGCGTAGTAATACTAACAAGATTCTCACGACGATTCATAATAAAATCAAGAACTGAAACATTTTTATCATATTTTCTGTACTTTTAGTGGGTTTTTTAACCCTTCCTAACATGGCTACGATCGAGACATCGCTTCAGCTAGGTCCGTCGCAAACTGTTCAATCGAATGTATCAGATATATTTGTTGATAAATGAAGTTTGTGATTTCAAAATCAACTAGTATTTGACGAAAGTGAATACCGTTTAATTTACTGAAACGATAAAAACACGGGCACGTATTATTAATTTGAATCAATGTTCACACTTTGTTTTCAAGTATTTATTATTGTGTTGATTTTACATTTCCTGTTCTATTACATTGAATAAAAATAAAAATACTGCAATGCCTTAAAACTGGGATGATGAATTTGAAAAAATAAAAATTGCGATAGATAAGAAATCGCGACAGAATTTTCCTTTTAAAAAAATTACCAGACATTTATAAACAGTAGTTTCACCTGTCTAGTGTTTCCTTATGTAGCAACCGGCCTAATATTTCGGTATTTTACTCGGTCGCTTTGCGAAATCCATAGTGGAGGGGAGGGCAGGGGAGGTGGGATATGCGAGTGACACTTGACGCCGACGCCTGGCTGAGACCAGGAGGCGAACCACTTTACCGACTATCCCACATGCAGAGATTATAAATGATCAGTGCGAATCAGGGCATCACCATTTTCAAACAGATTTCATCGAAGACAACAACTTAATTCGCTTATTATCGCAGCGAGAAATTTCCTGATGCTGTCACAAGCCTATCAAATAATATGGTCTAATAAATCGTCAAGCGTAATTGATGCCATGCATCACAATTACAAAAAAAAATCAAAAGAAAATATCTTGAAAACATAAAATAACATAACCAAAAAATATCTAATCCAGAGAACTTATCTGTCGTTTGAAACACGATTAATTTTGTGTCAATGACTTTGCCAAAATATAACCAAATGTCAATGTCCACTTATTAGTAATATGTCATATCTAGGGAAAGAGTAGGAATATAACACATATCAGTTTCGCTTCAGATCATTCGTATGAAGGCAAGCACTAGCTAGACTCTGAATCCGGTGGCCAGTTGCAAGAGTGACCAGCCCTTTGGCGAGGATCAACAACAAAGATCAATCGCTCGCCATCGATATGTCAGTGGCATGCCTCGTCACTGCAGAGCATCGGCCAGCACCATTTCGATCGCTGCCTGGTCGCCAGGAAGTTGCGACGAAAGAGTTGCCCCTAGTACGTTGACGAGACGCGGGTGACGCGTCGATTAGTGCAATGTCAACGGGGAAAATGGAAGGGAGAGAGAGGACATGCGCGCCCCGGACACAAGTGGACATGCGACCGAGCGGTTTCCTCGCCTACAAGCCAAATGAACTGAAATAATAGAAATGGTCGTGATGTATGCGCGTGACCCCCACACTCTAAGGGTTAATTGAATGGATTCCCTTGTGAGCAGTGCATGAATGAAGGAAGCGAACGAATAAAAACGTCTGAACTTTGATACCTTGCGTAAAGCACCTTCAGAAATCACGTATTCCTTACATTACACGAACACAAATTGATAACGTAACATAGTTATTTGTAATCTAAGAACAATACACGTATTTGCTGACGTTAATTCAATTTACATCATTATTGTAATTATTTTTGTAGTTCTTGTTGATTATTGTTAACTTCAAGAATATACAGGGTGGCCCTGACAAAAGGAGTCCTCGTCACTGAACGCCATTCTCAGAATCGTAAAGCAGAACGATGACGTCACATACACGCACGTGCACCTTGATAATTGAAAAAGAATTTATTGGCAGTAAGTGAGCGAAATTTTAATCGATTCCATTAACGTTTACCAATTTTAATAGGAAATTTTAAAAGACTCCTTTTGTTTTAGACCACCCTGTACAGTCATCTCATGATTATAGCTGCATTTCCGTATATCAATATACTTTGTAATAGAAAGAAGAACGTCTGGGTTCCGTATATTGACATTTCTTATTTATTTGCGCTGAATTAAATATATATTATAGTTCGATGTTACACATTTTTATGTGGCAATAGATATTTTAAAAAGGGATTTCTAAGAGTTTGTAGAATGTGTATATATTTCTGTAGTACAGTACACGTACAGAATATATATTCACATCTTAATTTGAGTAGCCAGACGATTGATGTAATTGTTTGAATCCACAAAAATAGGAATATCGAATTGCACAGTGGTCATCAAATTATATTTACTTCTAATTTGAAAAATATTCAACATATTCATAATTGCCGAATATCAACCCTGGATTGTAAATAAATTATACAGCAAATGAACCAACTTAGTCATACATTTTAATGAGCATTTTTCTGACAGACAGGGTTAATTTTATTTGTCGTGCGCGTCGGACAAGACCCGGGAATGCTCAGAAGGGTCAGGTGGAGACACCTTAGGGTGCAACATTTAAAGCGAACACAGGGAGCCACCAAATTAATGAAAATGTACGTGCACGTAAGGGGTTACGTGGCGAGTGAAGGAGGGAGAACGACTCTTGATTTGTCTTCATTCGTGCTCGTATCTTTCCTATAGAGCTAACGAACGTCTAAACGAAGATGAAGTGGTGAAGGAAGGGAACGGAACATTAAACAGGGTTATTCGACGACCCTCTTTTGTTCTAAATAGCTTTTCATCGCTTTGAAACATTAGCGGGGTCCGGTGCTTAAAATTTAAATCTACACGCCTAGCGTAGAGTTTCACGAACCATGTCGACTGAAACCAGCACACAGCGATCCTGCCTCAATGAGTATTAGGAGATCTTTAAATTGCGCATTAAAATAACAACAGAGGTGGCTCTGGAATCAAATGGAATCCTTTGACGCTATTTTCGAAATCGATAAAGATTCCGTATTGAAAACAACACTGTTGTCAATGTACACAATTCATTGTCAGGTCTGGTTAACCCAAAACAATTTAATTTTCCTATTAAACATTGATTTTCAAAATGGTTTGTAATCTTCAAGGAATCAAATGATAATTCTCTGGAGTTGAGTTTATTTTTATTAATCAGTTTCTGCGAGAAGGTCGCGAAAGAGTTTATGTATCATGTTTTATCCGGAGGCTGCCTAACACTTCTACAAAGGTGCCGTCAGTTTTGCAACAACAAACCTGGCAAAGCTACAACCGTCGTAATCGTAATCGCATCGTAATCTTAATCTCAACAACCGTCTAAAACCCAACTGCGTGTACTAATTCCGCTCGCCCGTTTTGCGTTGTGTGTCGCACTGCTTATCGGTAAATCTCTACTGGTGTTCTAAAGTCTTTGTAAAGTCTTTGCCCTATATTCGGCAGATCTATATGCCCAACCAACGAAATAGACGAGGGTGTAGAGTACAGCAGTGGCTACATGACCGCATGGAGGCCAGAGGAAATCAAAATGGCGAATTCAGTTGATAGTCCCACATTAGGAATCTCAGTAGACCACTAGCGCCACCTGGTTAATGTCAGCGTGTAAAACTGGTAAACAAGACCACCGCTTTATGGACACATCATGTTTGAGTTGGGTTTGCTCTCTAGGCCACACCAGTTCATTGCGCCAGAGATAATGGTCGACGAAATTTGGGGTTGGGTAAAACGACGATATTCTCTCCAAGACAAGAGTCCTCTGCGAGGAATTGGGTAAAGATGGAGGAGGACGAGAAGATGAAGGCGCGGAAAACGGCGGAGTGGAACATATAAAACAAAATAGAGGCTCGTACGAAGAACACGTTGCAGTTTCGGTTTCAAGAAATGTCAGCGACTAGAGCGACGTCGGCGACTGACGGCTCAATCAATGAATTTAGATCTGTAGAAAGAGATAAATCAATTGGCTTCTTCAGCTGATCTGAAAATTCGTCTTGAAAAGATTAATCATTGACTTATTTCAATGCCATTTGAAATAGCTTTTCAAATCTGTAAAATCTAGTTGTTAGTAAATTTTTTTTACAAACTACTTACAATGAGCAAAGAACATAAGATTCGAGCTATGGCTATTACAGGAATGCTTTTAAAATATTCTTCGTATGATGTAACACACACATCACATTGAACTTTTGTGTCACCCTCACAATAATGATTATCCTAATGACATGCTCAGTCAGAACAACCATAAGTGTTGCATGGATCTGTTT
Source organism: Mycogona germanica (assembly GCA_034698785.1). Taxonomy (NCBI): domain Eukaryota; kingdom Metazoa; phylum Arthropoda; class Diplopoda; order Chordeumatida; family Chordeumatidae; genus Mycogona; species Mycogona germanica. Next base: position 21,530 of record JAQGBY010000326.1, on the reverse strand, counting down.
CCGGTTTGGGTCTTGGTTAAACACGAATAAATAAACCAGGGCTGCCAAGTTACAATGTATAATGCGACTCCAGGAGAAGCCAAATTTAGCACATGCAATTGCGGTCGCCAAATCATGCACAAGACAATTCCAAATATTCTTTTCGCACTTCGTCATTTGGTCGTTGCTGTCCCGGTTCCAAAATCGAGTTATTTTTGTTCTGATGGATCGTGTGCAGTCCTGGTGCCTTCGCATTTGTGGTTGGCCAATGAACGGCTTGCTAGTCACGAACAGCGCCCCATGTAGGCTGAGCAAAAATGCAAATGAATTATCTACGAAGTGAAGAAGCTTAACACTTGAGGTATGCTAATGGATGCAAAATTGGCCCCCAGAATACTTTATGGTTAATTGGCAACAAAACGACACTAGCGGCGAAATTTTGTTTCTCCGCAGTGGCCCATTGCTTTTTAACTCCTTCGCAAAAGTCAAAGCGCAAACGGGGAAACAATGTTCTGATACGTGATGCAATTTGCATTTGGAAAAAATCAACTAGGGTTGGTTGTTAGCGAAGTTAATTTGATAGGAAATATGGACCCTCAACACTTGCAAGAAATTATGTGAGAATCAAATGATTTTTCATGGGTAATCGTCAACTACAATTGTCTATTATTTTTTGCAAACGAAACAAACACGAGAATTCGATTGTGAACATCCAAAAAACATGAAAAATTAAAGTTTTGAAAGGACAAAACGACGTTACATGCGATCCAATGATCAATCCAACAGTAAGCGTTGCTCTCTCAAATGATCCCTCAAAAGGAACTAGACGCCGCCTATTGATAAAACGTTAAAACGCATTCATGCTCTGTGCAAGGAGTTTCGACGAAGAGCGGTTTCAAATGGATTTGAGCCAACTAACGGCGTTCGAACAAAGTGAAACGGAATACTATATAGTTCAAATTGTTTCACCTTATGACAGAATTTTATCGCCGATTTTTAATCGCCACTTGAATAATCGAGGTGCTCATGCCATCTTCTCAGAACCTCGCGAATTATTATCGTGAGGACAGATACGCCGACCTATTTGCGCTGGGCCCTTTTTCTTAACGTCACCGGTGGCCATTAAAAAGAGAGCGAGCAAACTGCTTCAGACTTTGTCATCATTAAGAAAAGCCATCACTGCGCCACAGTTGTCAATGGGCCAGGTTAACCCGTCCACTAACCCCTTCCTTCCCGCAATCTTTTTAAACTTAGACAACACAAGGAGCAGCAGGATGGAGATGGAGAGAGAGAGACCGAGAGAGGAAGGAAGAAAGAGGCGGGTCTAGGTGACCTCGTTTTTCGGAGAGAAATGTTCCGTAACCACACTAAATTCCTTCTAACATCCGAGAAACGGGGGGCACTCCACACGGTATTCGTGGTATGGCAAACCGCGAAGCGGCTTCATAAACTAATCGCGCGTGAGTCACGAAAAACGCAGATAGAGTCGGAAATGCTCATTGGTTATAGACCATGTAGTACGGGCGCACGCTGGGACTCCGGAATGGGCGTCATTAATTTCGGGACTCGAGCGACGCCTTTTGAAATACGCTATCATGGATGGCGTTGTTATCGCTTAAATTTTGGTGGAAATTGCGGATCTTTAGATTTCAATTTGATGTTTAAAAAAAATCTTCCGTTTCTCTTTGTTCAAAAAGTTTAAAATGGCAGGACCGGGGCCGCAAAATTTCCAAAATGCACCAAACCACAGTTTTAAACACGGTCCTCGTCCGAAGGATCCGGCGTCGTACCGGATCATTATTCAAATATTATTAAATAATCGATACCACCGAGTTTTATATGACTATCGGACATCACTACGTGGACGAGTGGTTTTCGATAGCCCAAAGTTCAGAATCATCTTTGCATTTAAGCATATGATTATATGCTTAATTACTATTAGAACTTATTGTTGTCTTTGCATTTGTCACGTCATTATAGCAACACTTCCTTCTTTTGCCCTTAACAACATTATTGAAATCTCCCGCTTATCAGTACTCTTTAAATGCCGGTATAGATGTTTTTTATTTATTAAGTTCCTATATCATTAACGAAACAACATAAAGAACAAAAAAAGGTTGGGTTGGCAAGTGGAAGCGAGGCTTTGTGTAAATTCCAGTCCGCTGAGTTACGCCGTTCGTGAGCTATCGAACTAAGGAACGGAAAATCCAAAGGTGTTTTATTGTATGAAACGTACGCACAAATCCGGAGACCACGTTTAGGTGGCAATATTTACGCTTATTGAAGAAGAAAAAGTTGGTTCGTGAGGTCCTGCTAATATTGAGTCAATTTGAGGGATAATCTGAATAATTCTTTCGTAGATTAACGGGGAACAAATCAAGCTCAGTTTATTTGAAAATGACAGCGACCAAGTATTCCTTCCACTTCATGCATAGATCTTTAAGTAAAATGATCACACAAAACCTGCAGAATGATGAAAAATCCGAGACCTTCCAAAGAATCGTCCTCGGTCTCCGAGAATTGATTTTAAGAAGCACCTCACACCATCGGCAAAAGTGGTGCAGTTTCCCAGAGGGCATTTCGAAAACTAAAATGCACTAAAACATTTTTTAGTCGACCCTCTTCTCTTTGTTCACTCTCGACGTGCGGCTGAATGTCACGTCCATTAGCCGTCTACATACATATTCCCCTTTCGAAACACGATTGACATTTTTATCAAATGAGTGCCTGTCGTAACGCCATCAGACTTCCCGGTGACCCCTGTCGGGAACAGTTGCTTCGCACTTGCACTTAAACGGGGAACAAAACCCCAGATCGAGCCTGTCCGATCGAATCGGAGCTCCGGTAAAAATATACTTATGGAATCACGGAGATATTCTCTCTCTCCATGGTCGGTTCACGGTTGGCGAACACGTTAGTTTGTAGTACAGAGGGTGGCGAATAAGATAGGATTTGCATTGCTTTAATTTTTTTTTTGCTCCGAGAGGTGAAGAATTTTGTTCACCATAAACGGTTAAGATTAACGATTTTGATCGCGGAATGGCAATAAAAAGAAAAATCCGGTAATTTTCCCTTTGAACAGAATTACCCGCTTCATCGAATAAAACGGTAGTAAAAAAGTAATTCTCAAAGATTTTCCTGAAGGCATTACCGCTCGTTTATGAATAATTTGATTGAAATTTCACAGCAATTTTGGGATGCTATAAAGGAAATGGGAGATTTTTCATAAAAGGTGAAATTCTGTAACCAATCGCAAGTCTGCGAAGCTCGCTATTCAACACGATAGAAGCGATTTACCGTACTTGTAACATTGTTGAGAGTCCGATGATATTACACAATCTCCATATTTACTCTACATACACTCTAGCACTTAGTAGTCATTGAAATAAGAAATATGATTTACTGCAGGCAAACAGGTAACGTCAATAATCGTGATATGTCTACTAACTAACACACCAGAATACAGGTAGCATGTTCACATTATAATAAACAGTATGCCGACTGTCGCATCTTAAATCAGATGGTTTTTTTTAAGTTCGAGAAATGCCACAAAAGTGAGTTCATGCCAAGTGGCGGGTCTCACGATGAGTTGAGGAGAGAAATATGTTCCACCGAATTTAATGCCGTTTTACGGCACTTTTACTGCCGGCACAGCCGAGACATTCACCAAGAGCAATGATTCAATAAGCTAAATTTTAATCTGTCTTTCAGTGCTGCTCCGAGTTGGGAGACATTGCCGGCGGGATTGGGATGGATGGAATGGTGAAGGGGGAGGAAGGGGGGGGGGGAGAGAGAAACGACAGCAGGAATAAAACAAAGAATGGACTCGCCCCTTCTCATTCCCCTTCCGTTTGCACTCTTTTATACCGTGAAACAATAAAATTTAGAACCCTTGCCATGGATAGTAGCTCAGGTATACACGTACATATGCAAAGCGGTGCATATACAGTGTGTATAAATATATCATCACCAAACAAAGTGCTAGACATTAAATTATATTCATTCTACTGAATGAATGCGAGTCGTTATACGGCGGTGCCACTCCCCCCTCGGACTGAGCAAATATATTTATCACTCCTTCCTGACCAGTTTGCGCCGAACTTGGTTGGTAACGCGATTCTTTATAGTTGTTTATTGACGTAAACGCATGGACATGGTGAACGTGCGTATGAATGCTAATTATTTTAGACTATCTTCAAGACATGCTGGTTATTTGTTAGGAGGCCAAGATAGGGTTAAGATCGGGGTGGGGGGAAATGTTCACGTCAAGGTTATCTAATTTGGTAATTATACTGTTTCGCGCTTTTTGACTGTTTGCTCGCAACATTGTGGCGCCATCTCCTGATTAAGATATGGCTACAATAGCATTAGCTGGTTAAGGTTGTCGTGTGGAAGATGTTGGTGATAATTCAAAATGCAGGGTGAACCTGAAAATATGGAGTAATTTTATTATTTTTAATAAGTCGGCCAAAAATAGTCAGATTGTTATGAAACTTGAGCTTAATTAAGACAACCCTTTCGATTTCCGAGACTCAAATTTCTCATTATTGAAGTTGCGCCTTGGCGGTGGCGCTTGTTGATTGCCGATTACCGCTTCTATACGTCACTTTATGGCGCGTTTGCTCAACTCTGCAGCGAAACTATTCGTCGTAGCGCAGTTGGTTAAACGGCGGACTTGCTTCGGCGGTCCCGGGTTCGATTCCCAGCGCGGGTTCTCGATTATTCGATCCCGGGGCACTGGTGAAAATGTGCCTCTCACATAAAGTGTATGTCAACACAGGAGTTTCTGCACCAATTTTGGTGCTTAGGCACATTTTCACCAGTACCCCGGGTGTACCCCAGTACCATATGTAATCGGCAATCGACAAGCGCCACCGGCAAGGCGTAACATTAGTAGTGAGAAATATGAAATTTGAGTCTTGGAATTTGATTTGAAAGAGGATACTGTTATCTTAATTATCCCCAATCAATCAAGATTTTAAATGTGGCAAATGCCCAATTTCCATCAGACAACAAAATAGCCCTAACATGTATTTTTGCTTTTTCTTTTCTCTCCGCCTTTCCCACTCCAGGTTACGGCAACGTGGCGCCAAAGACAAACTGGGGCAAAATCATCACCATCCTGTACGCGGTGGTCGGCATCCCGCTCATGCTTCTCTGCATGTCCAACATCGGCGACACCATGGCCCAGAGCTTCAAGTTTGTCTACTGGAAGGTGTGCTGCTACTTCTGCACGCGTCACGCCAAGCGCACGCGTCGGACGCGCACCGTGCGCTACCACCGCTACCCCTCCATGCGCATGCGCAGTCGTCCCGGCTCGGGCGGCGGCGGCAGCGGATCGGGCCACGGAGGCCGACCGGCTTCCCGTCACGGCAGCAGCCGTTCCGGCAACACCCAGCAGGGCGAGGACGAGGTGAGCGGCAGCTTCTACGGGGACGACTACCTGGCGCCCGACCACGAGATGGCGCACTACGGCCAGCAACGACGTCGACTGCACGGCACCAACCAGACCCAACCGATCCAGACCCAGCCCAAGTGTAGCTACGACGGAGGCGGTCGGTCCGGCTCACCCGGCAGAGGCGGCGGCGGCACCGATCCTAACAAGGTGCCAATCATCCTCAACAAGTACGTGCTGGAGAGCAAGGAGGATCTGCGGGTGGATCTGCCACCGTCGCCGCACAAGGACAGCACCTACGGGGTCAACAACCTGCCACCGCTCACGTCCAGCGCCGGCGGTTCGGGCGGGGCCACGGACCGTCCGCCACCCTCGCCCGCTACGCAGACCCAGCCGTCGTACACCCGTTCCAACGAGCCGATGAGACGGCATAGCAGCCGGCGCAAGCATTACCGCTACCGTCACCACGACGAAGTGGAGTACGGGGAGAGTGAGGACGACTCGTACTCGGACCGTGAGGAGCTGGAGCCGGAGAAGGAGCACGTGACGGTGCCCATCTGGCTGTGCTGCGCGCTGGTCACCGGCTACATCGGTGGCGGCGCGGTCCTCTTCTCCTTTTGGGAGGGATGGAACTTTTTGGACAGCTCCTACTTCTGCTTCGTCACGCTGACCACCATCGGCTTCGGCGATCTGGTGCCGGGCAAGTCAGTGATCCACGACGACTCGCAGACCACTCTGGCCCTGTGCGCACTCTACCTGCTGTTCGGCATGGCGCTGCTGGCCATGTCCTTCAATCTGGTACAGGAGCAGGTCACCACCACCATGAAGTGTATCGGCAAGCGGATCGGCATCATCGAGGACGACGAGGACGACGAAGAGTGAACTTTTAATAAAGTGAATAAGCTAATTTAATTCAAACACAATAATGGTGAACATGGTGCCGGAGGCAGTTCCACATCCAAGAACGGAAATGAGGACGCCTGCTTCAAAAATAAAATAAACGTACCCTATGATGAAAAATTTGATTGAGTGAGCGATGGTCATGTTTACGCAATGCATTTTGTTGAGTACGTCCTTCCATGAAAGTCAAGTGGATTGAGCGTTTGTTTTCTAATCAAAGGAGTCGTGGGTTCGAGCCCGAATCGGTTCACAAATCAAACGTGCATTGTCTGTTGAAAGCGCCAGAAGGTCTTTAAGACCAAGGCACTGGTAGATACAAAAGAAAGAAACATATTTCTAAAACCTTCTCAGAATTTGTAAATTAGATAGTGCTTTGTAAAATCGAGTAACGCATATATAGTTATATTGAGTAATGAAAGTCATGGGAGCAAACTTCTAAATAAACTGCATGCACTAGAATAGCTACCGTTTAACACTATGCGAAAAATCAAAAGGAATCTGAAATGCCGACAATTAATGAATAAATTTGGAGTAAACTGAATTACAAGTCCCCATCTCAACAGGAAAAAAAGAACGCAAGACATGACGACTAAGAAAGTGAGAAATTTCTTAGGCGCTAGATTACTTTGAGATCACATCGCACACTTTTCGCATTTTACTGAAATCGAACTTGGAAACGAATTTGGCTAAATCTACGAGTGAGATGTGCATCAATTGGGCATGTTGTAACAACCGCTATTCTTTGTAGCACAAAGTGTGAAATATACTGTATTTGCTAAACCGTAATGGGCTGACTATTCGTGCGAACATTTTACTGGTGAACCAAAATTGTGGAAACAAGAACACACCCACAATACATTCGTCCAACAAATACAGAAAATATTGAATTATAAATTCTGATTCGAACGACGTAACTCTTGACAGTGTATTTGAATTTTCTATAATATACTCGTATTTTAATTTAGTGAAAAGTTTTATTATAAAATATTTGAAAAAATACTGATGGCATGAAAAATTAGCCTACAATTTTGGTTTGATGTTTAAAACCATTTTCTCACATCATCATACATTTTAATATTACGAGTCATCTGCACATGAGTTTCAGCGTATCGCCTTTAATGACTTTGTCAGTGCAATTACACTATAATCGACATCGTCCCCTAAGGATAAAAGAAATTGCCTTAACACATGACTTGCCTTAATGAATAAAAACAATGACGAATAAAAACTGAAGACTTCCAATATAACCTCTGAAAGTTGATTTAATAAGTTTATCGCAAATTGCCATTGATTTTTTCATGCGCAAAAAAAAAGCTTACCGTTGAAAAGGCTATGTCATTTCTCCGTCTACCTTTAATATAATCCTAATCCTGATTTTCTATGTGAATGAATTATGTTAAAAGAGTATAGGTATATAAACTGAATGTACGAACCAAAAATGATCATCATGGAACACTTATTTTTAAATTTTGCTCGCACTTTTCATTAAAGACTACGTAATGTCTTGAGCGTGCATCGATTGATCATGCTCCAAGTAAAAGATTAGTATAATAATTAATTATTATTTTTTCTTAATGACTTAATGAAACATTTTTGACGACGCTCATTTAAATCCAGTTTAATTAGCAGGACAACTTTTGCGTTGAAAGCATGCTTTCCTGCAACGCTTCAATGCTGGTATGGTTTTGATGCTTTACGTTATCAACAACCAAAACCAACGTTCGGGGGCAGCAGTCCCAGTACCCCACACATACAGTACAATTTACGCATTCGCATTATGGAGACACTTTTTTGTATTATTTTTCGAAACGTGTTTTTCGAAGAGGAAGTGCGCATCAACATATGCAGCCATTTTTTTCTGCTCCTGCCGAGCACACGTATTCAAACCGTTTATCTCAACCAAATATTTTTTGTACAGCGCAAGAAAGAACACCACAATGATGTGCGATTTTAGCTTTAACTCGGTGTGTGTCAAGACAACTCTCGCCCGTTTGCTAGTTTCGATTTTCCGCGGAAACTGAGCTCAAAGATAAACGCCATTTTGTTTTGTCACTCCAAGATCTAAAACGCTCCACCATATGGAATAGGCGTTTAACGTGCGGCCCGAATTTGGCTTCGGCGTGGAGAGCGGGCCACTTTTAGAATGTTGCCAAAATATGTGAAATCCAAATTTCAATACATAAGCAGCATCCACAAAATGAAAGCACTACTTAATAATGATAAAGCTTAATTTATCACGGTCAAGTTCATACAATTTATTTTCATGCAATCACCAACGACTGCTACAGTATCAATCGTTTATCTTCCAGACACCTCTAAGATCTAATATCAAGTAAGTAACTCATCTTGATAAAATATAAAATGAACGCAAAAATAAATTAAAGTATTCTAAGAAGTTCTACTTGATTTGTACCCCTTTCTGGCAAATTGAACTGAGTTGAGATATTTAACTGTATGTTCTTGAAAATTCAGAATATCCGATTTACATGGCTGCGGGAAAATGGTTAGATCTATTATCCGTTTCGTTAATCAATATTTATCTCTGGTCAGTCTTACGTTCATGAAAATGTTTTAAATATGCCATTGATTTTTTATAAATTGTTTCCCAAATAATTCTGAATTTCAGTCTTTATATATTCTTAAAATGTTTATCTGGATTTGCGTGGCCTGGGCGGCCCGCAATCGAAAACGTTGACATGCCCCGGACGCCACATGTCACATACATTGGAGCGTAACGCAAATAAATTCTCTCTGCAGAGATGATGCACAAATAATACCGCGAAGAGGAACACTCGAGCAGACTTAAAAGGAAATACGGTCGCCATACTTGACGTTTCACGAAATAGGCGCATTAAAATTGACAGAACAGAAGAAGAAAAAAATAAGGAGAGCGCGCCGAACGTCCCTACGACTATTACGCAAACAACAAACATCATCATCATTTTTTACATAAAGTCGTTCCCCGTCAGGCGAGAGGGTTTCAGGCGAAAAGCAGTACAACTTGTCTGGTAGAAACATGACTGTCCAAATATAATTTAAATTCGTGTCAAATATTCGGTGAAACAAAAAATTGCGAAACATTTATCCGTATAAACTAGATTTCGAGAGGAAAGTTTTCTCCTTACTGATCAGATTTTTAAAACATTTTAGTATTTGCATCAATTTGCTGACACCAGCTGGAAGTTAATTATTTCTAAAATCTCAAACATTTCGTTGATGATATGTTCAAAAACGTGTGTCGACATTTCAACTGCAGCGCGTTCAAAAGATGAAAGAAAAACGCAAATATTCGAAAGCGCCACATTTATCGATTTGAAATAGGATGCTATGCTATTTGGGCAATGCACGACACCGAATATCTTGTTCACCACAGTCTGTTACTGCACATTGCGAATAAATTATGATGCCCCCATCGCGTGTGTCGCCAACTTAAAACCCAATAATACAAAAGGCATTGCGATTTTGGCAAAGCTTATGACCGCGTATACTCATTTGTTCGAAAAATGTTATTTCGCGAGTTACATGCGCTGCATGATAAAACACATCACATTGAAAAATCGTGTACCCTGAATGAATGTTATTTTTGAAAACAGGTGGAGATAAAAGATGAAAATATGTGAGACGACCTTTCGGCGTAATTGAAGAAGGGTCAGCTTAAATATCGACGAGATCAAAAATGATGGTCAAGTAAAGCATACACGAATGACATTTCGCAGAATGGAAACTGCACATTCCGCCTGATCGAATTTCATGGTAGAAGTCAAATCGTGTGTCTTAAATAAACACCTACAATTGAAATTTTCCAATAACCTCGCATGTTCAGAACCTCATCGATGATAACTCATCATGTTTCTAAGAATATTTGAAATCGGTTGACCTATTCTGGCATTGCATGTAATTTATTTTCTTTTCCGACAAGATTTCATTTATCAGTTCCCGGTAAGGAAATTAAAAAAAAAAGACAATCTTCGCGTTCCTAGGAACGCGTTGCCTACAAAAGGGTTGAAATAATAAAATATATCAAAAAAACTTGGCGCGTTTAGTTGTTGCACTAGGCATTTGGTTCGAGTCTGTCTTCACTTCGAAACGTTTATTGGAGAAATGGAAGCTGCAAAACGTCGTCGGGGGCCACTCTCATTACTACAACACCGCTACTATTATTGTTGTTATTAATGTTCTAAACTTGGCGGAGCAGATTGAAGGTGGGGAAGGGGAGAAAAAGAAAAAGGGGGAAGGAGGGAGGAGTGTAATCTCTTGGGCAAAAGTGTTGGCACCAGTGAGGTACACCGAGCCCATGTGTGCATAGGCATCCTTGGCGACCACCCGCCACGGTGGGACTAGACTCGTAAATCGTGAGCGGGGCGCCCGGCACTGTCGAGCGCCTGATGGTCGACCCGGGAGCCAACGAGACCAAGGAATAACCCCTCTTATCACTCGGGACCGGGTTAAGAGGATTTGAAACACACTGGCTTTGGAGGAATGGCCAGGTTAATCATGCTCGCTGGGATCACTTTATTCGTTGCGTGTTCACCCTAAATCTCCCAAGGAGACGACCTGGTAATTTTGCCTAGCCCAGTCTTAATTCTTTTAAGTTAATCCACTCGCAAGCTATAAAAAAGGTAAAGGAATTAAAAATTATTCAGTTATCAAATTTCGATGAATTTCTCATCTATTCTTGGAACAATTACTGATTCTTAGAACGAATTGTAGACTGGGGTTTGATTCTCGACCCGGAATTTACTATCAGATTTCGGGACATTTTCTGTAATATCCGCAATTTTTGTTTTAGAAAAATACTACATTCTACATGTATCGGATATTTTTGACACCTTACAATTCGGTTTTCCACTCATAATGTGCGTTGGCGGAAGCCAAAATATTCCTTTTCATATTGCCAATCGCACATCGCATTTGCTCCTCCGCGTCTATCCGAAGAGAGGCAGTGAGATGTAGGGGGGCGTTGGTAATATCTTATCTGGCGCGAGAGGCACTTAAAAGTGTTTTTAAGCGTTCGCCGGTTTAACACGAAAATAAAGAGACGGCGGGCTCCAATGTTTGTTAGACGTTAACATGTCCAATTTTTTTCTCTTCACCATCCTCTCCCTACTGTCGCCGAGAAGTCACCGTTTACATTGAAATATTTCGGTACATATGAGCACATATACGCGCGACCCACTCAACAAAATTGGCAATCCATTTCATGACGAGAGCGCCACCTTCAGTGATATTTTTACCTTTCATACCAACTTTGCGCCATGACATATAACAACGCACTCGAATAACTCATTACTGTAGCACGACGTTAACATGCTTCTATTTATTATTACAATATCTATTAAAATTGTAGTTTGATTAGGAAACACTGTAAATTATTCAAAGTATGTACGAGTACGAAAGAAATTTGGACAGGATTTGGGGATACCGTTAATTAAACGGGCTGAATGAAGCGGTCTGGAACCGGATTTGTTCGGTTCCGAATTGGCAACAAAGCGAACGAATATGTCCATGGGGTGACACCGAAGTTGGCAGTCGGCGTATGTCGTTCGGATTGCCAACAAAATTCAATTCCTTAACGCCGAAAGAGCGGGGAGTTGAGTGCGGGTGAGTGTAACGGAGGGGAGACGAGGGCAGCAACAAGTTCTCAAGTCTAGAAAAATCTTCCGAGCCTAAATATAGCCTTATAGTGATAAAAGCTCTCAACATGCGGTAGCTTAGTTCCCGGCTCCCATGATGTAGGAGATGGGGAGGGAGGAGACTCCCTCCCACTAACACCAGCCACTGTCGTTCATCAGCCTAAAATCTAAAAAAAAATCTATGTTATCCAACCGTGATGACAACGACCAGGATTTGAGCGATTTGACCTGAACTGGACAGACAATCATCATGGTTAGATCACCTGTTACGGGATTTATTCGTAAGCGACGTAAACCTCATTTTATATAATCATCATAATAATAAATCATCATAAAATATAAACTGTCTGTTTTAAAGTTGTCAGATGTTGATGGCAACCAGGTACGACTCGTCGTAGCCCAGTCGGTATTGGGACTGATTGTGGCTAGGGGGTCCCCGGTTCGATTCTCGGCGCGGGCTCTCGATTATTCGGTCCCGGGGTACTGGTGAAAATGTGCCTCTCGCCATAGTGCCTAAGCACCAAGAGGGATACAGAAAATCCTCTAGTGCAGTGACTACGCTGAATTAAAAAAATATTATAATGAGAAATATTAAAGAATATATTGTTGGATTATGACTAGTCATGTTTAAAACTTCCGATGCAGCGCAGATTCATTAAACAAAGGTAGATCGAACAAAAAACGAATTTATTTCTGGAGAAATAAATTTTGCGTACATTAAAAATGGCTGTCAGAAACAGACTAAATTGAAATATGCACATGCAAGAATTTGGCAAGTGAAACACGACCATAGCTAGAAAACCATCCAAGATGGACAAGACTCTATACGACAATAACACAATGCAGATGGCGCTATAATCCCAACATGTATCCAATTTTAGAAAAGTTGGGATGTTGTTGAACATCTGAAATGATTTACATTTAAAGGCATTTGGTATTTGCAGTGCAAACGTGAGCCAGACAAAAGAATTTGCCGAATAACGATTCTGCGCCCCGGCGGCCGATCGAAAGAGCGTTGGCACGGAACTTGTAGCTCTACGGGAATTGACATTTTGAAAAGTTGGAGCGACAACACAACCGGAAAAACGATGCCAAAAGTCGACAGACATTCGTATGTGGGTCGCTAAAAACAAATGACAGCTCGAGTCGAATTTAACACTGCGAATGCCACACGAATCTACGAGTAGTCTATATGGTGGGGCGCGGCGGGAGTCGGTCAACCCTAGCGAGATCGGGGGCCGCCTTACGTTTGGAAACTCTACCAGAAGGGGCCGCACTTTATCAGCTGCACATGACTATTTTTAATAGTAAATCGGACATTCTTGGTAGGCTGAATGCCAGCTTGGCGTAACTGCGTCGGCAACTAGCATTCATTTCTCTAGCAGCTCAGGATACGTAAAAATAATACAAAGAAACAAGACAATAAGGGTTCGAATATATTTCAGCATCAGCAATCAAAATAAACAATGCACTCTGATGGACTTTGTCAGATAATGGAGCAGTGTAACGTTTGGGAATCGCCTGTTATTCTCGTCAATTCATAATCCATTATCACCCCGACTCCCGATTGTGTTATGACATTTTGATTTCGAATCCCGGATCGAGTAAAAATTAATTACACGGAATGGACGGCGAGACGTGACGTTGTCTGCGCCTCACTGTATATAGCCACTGTTTTAATTTCATTAAAAAAATGTGAAAAATAACTCAATTGTATTTTTGGGTAAACACAACATAACAATAAAAAAACGGGTCCACCCTTAAAAACATCCACCCATCGAGACATTTTTCACATTCTTCTATGAGACGGATGGGGCTGGGTGGTCGGCTCATGCCTCATGCCTGAGCCTGCCTGTGGCCGAGACCGGTCCCCCCCCCAGCTTTCCATTTTTCAATCTTCCGGCCTATCGTCTTACATTCTTCCAAAAAATCGATATAAGCGAGAGATGGGTAAATGGCGCCGGCTAAAAATATCGAGGGTTAAGTCACGCGTGAAACTGGCGGCTGTACCAATAACAAAGCAAGCGTGCGGCTACAGCTACTACACACGCGACAATATATGTTTTTATTCGACACGATCGAACGTTTAAAATGAATCGTCCCCGTTGTCCTTCTATCTCCCCCTCCCCCTCCTCTCCTGCAGAAAAGTTTGTATCCAGCACTAGTACTGAAAACGACCGCTCGTCTTGACCCTAACGCGATCGACAAATGCCAAAGAAATAGAAGACCATTGATAGGATAGCCTTAGAATAGACAGGTGCCAACAAGTATGGCGGCAAATTTCCACGTTACTGTGTCTCGATGTAACTGTAACGTCATCAACAGGACAACTGATGAAACAGGGAAATCTCTAGTCCTTATAACGATATCGTCTTCGCGGACGTCGATGCTATTCATAAAAGATTCCTGTTTTCTACATCTGTTATCGTCGTTGATCTACGCTTGCATGGGAATGAGTTTTTATTTTCACAGACGCCAGCTTACTGTAGGAGTGTTTGAGAACGTCCACAGGGAATAGCAATTTCGGGGGAAGAATTGAAATGCTGGGAAACGATATTTTGAGTTCCGATGAAAAACTGGAGCGTCCAAATTTATGCGCGATTCCACTAAATGCGACTCTCTCTCGCTCGAACTAATTATTATTCCAGAAAGCCACTTGACGACAATTATTCAAACGCACTTTACTGAGTATATTTTGTGGTACTATTTCGGAGCACAGTCTCTCTGCGTACCAGAACATTAGCTCGGTGCATCCTTGAAACGGCATTCGATATAATCTCGTTGCCAAAGTAACCAAAATGCTGATACAAGTCAAGTCGCTCTTGAAATCGAACAGTTGGTTTTGGTGCGCGGCTAGACCGTCGAAATTCAACACCCACACAACACTTAGAGATATCTGAATAAACAATTGATAAGTACAAAATAAATAAATAATAATGTATTAAAAATTTGTATGCGTAAGGCATTTGTAAATTGTGAGTGAAGATTAACGGGATGGAGACCTCACAATAATAATTGATCGCAGATTACAATTACAAATTTTACCCGCAATCATCCCGAAATCATCCCACAAGAGAGAGACCTATGGCGGGGGGTGAAGACCAGTTGGGGACAGAAATGGATTTATTAAAAAAGGCTCTAGATTTCAGGCTCCGTCAGACCATTTCACTGTCTACACCACTCTAGGGAAATAGGAGTTAAAATATGATGCAGATGTACATTGAATATCATCACCATTCTAGTGTGGCCTCTTCTTCTACTTCTGTTCTGAAAATTGATCATCAAGCTTTCGACCTTTTCAAATCGCAATCCCACCTTTGACAAGCTAAAGTTCCCTGAAGGATTTTATCATTGGGCCTAAATAAACAAATCCCTTCCACAAGTATAATATCCCGCGCCGGGAATCGACCACGACTTTTCGTAATCAAACCTAGAGTCTGCCCAACATTTGAGAAACACGTCCATCGAGCTTCAACAATAATTGCTGGCAAGCTTCCTTTTGACTCAGTAAAAATTCGCCAGTCGCTGATATTCTGAATTCACAGACTTTCCGACCGACCCGCGGCCATCTGCAGCGTGTCGCGTCCGGCGCAATACCTGTCGTTGATTGTCTAGTGTATTTAGCTAATGACGCGCGCGCCGGGAAACACGCCTTGAATTTCGCACATTAATTACAACCCACGTCTCCTAGCACGGCTCCCATCCTACCCGAGGGGGAAGGTAGTCGGGGGTTGGAAATGGTTGGAGGAGGGGCGAGGGACAAGGTGGGGGAGTGGGAGGTGGAGAAGGGACAGGCACGGCCATTGCTGATGCCAGCGTTAATTTTCCCGCGAACGCCCCGCGAAATTTCGGCGTAACAACGACAACCACGCACGATAGAACAGTCAATGACATACACCAGTACTAGGACAAGGAAGCCACAGGCAACCACAGATCCTCATAGCTACGTATTTAGAAGTTATATTTATTTGGTTGCTCGCTCTGTGTCAGGGTGATTCAGGTTACTGTATTTCTTTCAGCGAAATATCTAATAGCTGATATATCTAATTTCTACAATTAATATCCAAACACAATAAAGTTGACAACTCGTGACTGGTTAATACGCAATTAAAAATGAATGACTGTTTTGAGATGGATTGGAAATGTAATCACTAATCAGTCATATTGGTTCCTGACAAACCGACCAATTTCGTCCAAACGAAAATCTGCTGAAGCACTTTCAAGAATGACCAAACGGAAATTAACAATCGAATGAAAGAGCGATACAAATATTAATTAAATCTGATGAGGACTCAACAATTTGCTGCATTTTCGATTGCAATCTGACTGAAATATGGTTGGGCCTCTTCAAAAATAGGTTCATCGTCAACATCCTCTTGAAGACGATATTGTTATCAATGGAAAATGGAGAATAACTTCTGAAAGTTTCCGCAGGGCGCCGCCGCTGTCGTCGAAGCAGGGGTCCCGCAGCTTCCCACATTAACAGCTCCTCGCTGCTTCAACCAAACGCGTTTGTAAGCAATTCTCCCACCGTTTTATGATGGTCGTGGCTCCCCCCTTCCATCCTGAGCAGCGTACCTGCGCCCAGATCTTGTCTTGGTGTGGAAGAGGAGAGGGATGAGGTGTGCATAATTCCCCGAAAACCTTTTCTCTTTCTTCCCTCCTGCAGGATAGGGGCGCTGCACATTTTCCCCACCACCGTTGTACATCCTCCTCCTCCTCCTTCTCCGCCTTTGCGTTGGTTCCCATCAACATTAAAAGCTCCTCCACCTTCTTTATGACACTGCAAAACAACATGGCGCCCGTCTCATGATGGGCGCTACTAAACAATTCTCCTCCCATCTTCTCCCCAACCCAACCGACTCGCTTTACGCCAAACAACTTAATCGGAACTGAGCGACTAAACTATGATCGTGGCTCCCGGAAGTGGAAGTGATGCTGAAGAGACGTAGGGGGACATCTGCAGGTTCACAGTTACGGTAGGCACACATACCGTTTGTATTGAAAATACGCAAGGAACAAAAGGACGAAACAAGGAAGGTGAAATGGTTTCTGAATTTGGTAATTCCCTAAACACTTTCAATGATTTGTATTTATTATCACACAAACGAAAAAGGAATTCTACAAATTCAGTGTCATAAAGTCTTTGATCTCAGTTTCAAAGAGGATTGCAGGTATGCAGCTGATCGACATTGTGCTTATAGTTTAAAACAATTTTAAATTCTTACAAAATAATTAAATTAAAAATAAAAATGTTGGTTTGAAGAGGAACAAAATTTGAATAAGTGCATCTGAACCCCTCAACTACTACTTTTAAATTAAACGTCAATAATAAAAGTTGAGCAAACAATGTTGAACTTGACGTTATCGTTCAGCAATTTTGTGGCGCTCGTTCTAATCTTGATTTTTTTTCTTCACTTTAGTCGCATCGTCAACTTCAAACCAGACGTTTGGGATGTGGAAATTCTTTTTAGGATCGACGACCAAAAAGGAACGAAAAATTGAAGCGGTATTTTCAAAGAGTTTCAGTCAAAAAATCTCAGCGTTCACCGGCACCACGAAAAATCTCTACAAGGAGCTCTATAGTGGACAACGTTCCATCAATGGACTGCAATTTGGCGATCAGAATGAAACTACTTGGTCGAATTCTTGGTGGCCCACTTGGCACGCCAGTCACGTGATCCGCCAACGCAACTGGAAAAGGATGCATATATGTCTCCTTCTGAGACCCCTATACGTCATCAAATAGGGATTTTTGTCATTCATAGGGATATTTGTTACTCATTTTGATCATGGCGTTCTCCTTTAGCGAGAAAATTCACTTGATTTACAGGTATACGCTTGATGTATGTATACATGAATATTACCTGCATTCTTTAAGTCTTTAAACGTCAAAATCAAAAATAATTTTTAATATATTCTTGAGTGAAACAGAGCGACAATACCGCGAAGTAAATTTTCGATCCCTTCCATTGCGTAAATTATTTCAGTTTAAATTTGCTAATCTATGTAAGTTATTAGAAAATGCTTAGCTCTTTTAAAAGGCGAGTCTCAGGAGGATGTTTATATTTATTTATAGCTTTTTTGGTGCGTTGCATAAAACGGGTGGAACTTGCTTACGATTGCGTTCGGATTTTTCGATCGCTCCCCATTTGCCATTCAGAACAGCGCCACCCAACGGCTAACGGCAGTTTCCGTCTTACGAATGGAATGGTGGTCGCACAACAATTTCTCTCGCGAAACACTTACGGACAATGAAAAGACGGGCCGGGAGAAAAGAACTAGTTTGCAGTCTAAACACTCAAATTTTGTTTACGGCGGCAGTTGAGATTCCAATCCTCCGATCAAGATAAAGGTCGGCTCAAAAATAAGTTTCTCAGCTCGGTTCACCTAAATATTTCAACGAACATGGCGAAATGTCCATTCACCAAAATATGGAAAAAAAATTGAGAAATTATAAAATGAAATATTTATCCATTTTAAACACAATTTTATTTAGATATTTAATTTGTTAATCAACTTGGTCTGCATGTTGACTTTCAGCTCACCTCTGAAAGACTGAATAAAAAGTTGTTTCTCCAAGTCAAACATTTTATTTAATTCTTCGTAATCCTAAATTATAGATATGCAGCAGCATGTATCATGTTCTCGGAAAATAATTTTCTGGCAAAGAAAGAGTTTTGAATTTTCAAGTAGCTAGAGCAAGCTTGGCCTACGTGCATTTTTCTTGCGGGGGAATCTCAAGATTTTTTCTATTAAAGAAGACATAAACAGCGGAAAGAGGGGGGATACAGAAGACGACACGTGGGGAATAGGGGGATGGATAAGTTCTAATAGGGCGGGGGTAGGATTCCACGAATAATTTTCCCTATCATTAAACGCTTGGGAAAAAGTCTCTGTTGGTCGCTTATTTATGAGCCAGCCCCTGAAGAAGCGTATTCGGGGCAAAACGGGTGGCCAGTTTATCCCCCCCCCCATCAAACACACCTACAACAATCGATTTGGGCGCCTCTAGCGGTTAATGACATTTATACTAGTACGGTCGCATCAACCTAAATAAATGCTTCAACGAAAACAATTTTTATCGGCAGAATTTTTAAACATGTTGAAATAAAACGAAATCGGGAAATAATAAAATCAGAACGAAACATTTCTGAACAACTGAACAAAATTTCTAAATTTACCCACTAGCTCTTTTTAAAAAGCATCTTAAACAGCAAGATCCTGCCACGGTTGGTTCTAATCTAAGTAGTCCTGCAATTTCCGAGGTGGTTTATGACTTTACATAAACGATATACTTGCATCAACATCGTACATGTATAATCAAAATTGAAATTCGTATAACTAACTAATAAACAACTTCATCAAAATTTGCAATCTCAAATTAAAAATTTAATTTATCAGTAACTTCACGACTGAAAGGTTTTTAACAAATTCCTTTCAGGCCATTGTATTTTATTAATTCGAAGCTGAAATAATAAGTAAATATTCGGTTTCCTTATTTTAAAGTTTCATTTGGGCTTGTGTGGTTTCTTAAGGGCGAAAACCGGAAGTAGTTTGAGAACCTATAAGTTGTTGCCGCACGCTACGTCACAGTCACACGTGACGTCAGCCGGTTCAGAGCACGCGCAAATCTTTGCAGAGCCGTCAGGGCGCATGCGCAGACCCACGACACAATCTACGCATTTAAGGATTTACGACCAAGGATAAAAAGTGAAACAAGCGGACGTCTATTCTCCACTATATTTTAGGGAGGAAAAGAGGATTAAAGAGGTGAGGAGGGACCGTAAACAAAATTGTAGTTTTTGAAAGTGAGGGAGAAATTCTGGTTAAGTGGTTCCACAGTTGTCGGATGAAAATTTGAGCGGGAGAAATAAAAATGTGATTTGGTAATGCGATCCTTCAAAAAAGCTGAAACGAAATTTGAAAAAAAAAAATTATGTTACAGCTAAGAACGAAGCCAGGTTAACAATGACCATTGGCTCCCATTTCGCTCTTCTCGGGCCAAAATCCACTGCGTCTTTTATTGACAATATAACTGGAATTTTAAGGGGGCACACAATCCACTGGTCTTGGAATTAAAATGAGATTTATTGATCGCGGTTTCACATCAGATTCCACGGAAGATTCGATGATTCACGTGACCATTAAAAATTCACATAAAGTTGAGCGAAAGGGTTACAGCGATGTGATACGGGGGGAGGGGGGGACGAGAGCCAACGACGCTAAACCATTTCCGGTGCGTGGTGAGCGGTAGCGGCGGTAGGCGGCTCCGCGAGCTCCCCCATGCGGCGACGAACGCAATCTGATTTCAAATCTCTGCAATATAGATGTGGAGAATCGACGAGTGCTTGCCCGGGCGAAGCGGGTGACCCGACTGATCTTTAATTAATTCTCGAGCTTCGTGAGCCCGCTCCAATGCGCACTGTCGTGCGAATATCCTCAGAGGACCCACTGAATAAACCGAACAATTCGTCTTTTGACAAATTCCACATTAAAAAATTATAGGTAGCACATGTGCCAAAATCATCATCCGAACCAAAATAATATAACAATATCAAACCGTTTAAAAAAATACGATTCTCATTACGCATCCAGCCGTGGCTCGGATGGGGTGAGGACTGACATGTGAAACGATGTTTCATGTGATCTTAAATAGTGAAGAAGCGCCACGGAGAATTCCCACATTAATAGTATTGATAGATTGATGGAAAGAGTGAATTTCTATCAGTTTAGTCCCCACAAAAGACGCGCGTCGGCATTTGAACCTGGAAGTGACAAATATGCGAGAGGAACAGGTCTGGCGAGGATCACACTGACGGTTCGGGTGTCGTCGGAATATTAGATTTGGAAATGGTCCGAGAGCGAGACCCCGACGAGAGGCGAAGAGGTCGAAGACGGACGCATGTGAGCGCGCGCGGGCTGACCATAGTCGCAGTGGGAAATGATCACCATGTTATTGGAAATAGACATTCAACGAGAAGAATGCTGATTCGACAGTCGGCACGCCGGACGCGCCACCTCGCGTACACCTCACCTCTCGCCCAGGGCTACAAATCACTCTTTCGCTGACCGCTCAGAGAAATGACCAAAAGACTCGCGAGCCACCCGTAGCCGGACTCGCGTTTGAATGCGAGTGCGTGTGTCCATGTCTGGGGTCATTAATATCGATGGACGCACCCCCTGTGTAAACAGATTTTATATCATAGAGGGAGGGCAGCGGTCTGAGTCGGTCAGTCGTTTGCGTAACCCGTTGACGTGGCCCCCAACATTTTTTCTAACCTCCTTTGTGTTTGAGGCAACCGGCTAAAACTGCAGCCCCGACTCGAGTGGCAATCACACAACACAAGTGTGCTATGCGGTACAGCCAACGCTATTTATTGCTGCTCGCACGAGCTCGGTATAACATACCGGGTATAGAAGTTTGTTAAGGAGGTTCACCGTTGATGGAACATCTTTATAACACCCCCACGGTAGGCGACCTGGAAATTTTGTCTAACCTAGGCTGCCTAGGAAAGGGGATCTTTAACTTCCCGATATCTGTCTGTACGACTCGTCGTAGCCCAGTTGGTTTAGCGACTGACTGTGGTTTCGGCGGTCCTGGGTTCGATTCCCGGCGCGGG
>JAQGBY010000325.1:0-49137 GCA_034698785.1 Mycogona germanica | reverse complement strand
AATTGTCTTAAACGACATTTCATCGAAAAATGAGACCACACATGTGTCATTTTTAAGATATCATTTTTAAGTGTGTATACGCTAATGCTAATGATAAAGATCCATTCAAAAATACAGGATTTAGAATTTTACAAGAGCAGGCCTCGCAATAAGAGGATGTCACGACGGTGAGCATATTGTGTGGCGACCATTAAATTGTATCTCGTTATGTTGTTTTGCTGGGTGTGTTTTTTTTTGTTTTTGTTTTTTCCCCCGCTTTTCTAATAAACAAAAGTCGGACCACGGAAAATGACTGTAACAAACAATGACAACGACTTCACTGTCCCTCTCTATCCTTCCCCCCCCCCCTTTCCCACTAGACATACCGTGTGTGTCACAACCCTCCTTGTTCATCTTTTCACCCTAGTTTTACACCACCTCTCTTGGCCGTGCCCCCAGCAGCACCGCCATAAACGTAGGTTATCTATATGATCAACGGGCGCGCGCAATTAATTAGACGCGAACGTTAACGTGGTCACGCAAAAAAAAGGCTACACCAGCAGAGATAATCAGCGAACGGAGAGTGGAGTCCAATTGTCCTGTCCGGGACACACCACGATGAGCAAGAGGGCCGGTACCACGAAATTTATACGGAATACGTAAATTGTTCACGCACGCTGGTGTGTGATTTAATTGTATAGATTCTTGTTAAGATTATTAAAATGACTGCTACGCTGCGAAGAAGTGATATTTTAAGACGCCCTGTACGGACGTGGTCTTATTTTTAAGATGTAGTCAATGGCGAATTTTTTTTTAGGAATGTTTGATTTGTAACAATCATTCAGGATTAATCAGCCTTGTATTTCTTTGGTATCAGAATTATTCACAATAACGCATATGAATTGAGTGATGACGTCTTAAATTATACAACCACACACGAAAAATATGTAAAAAGTCGACGTTTAAGAAAAAGTGTTCAAAAACGGGACAGATTCGCGGAAAATCGATGACGAGCTGGCGAGGCTCCATAAATAAAAATAATACAGAAACTATGATGAGGTAGAACTAGGCGACTCCTGAAAACGTTATTGTAAGCCTGTAACAGGTAAGGTCTCGAAATCTTAATTTTTTTCTAAATTCTTTGGGTTTTGACGAAGTAAAAGGGTGATGTACGTTTCACAAAATGCAGAATTATTCATCTCAATTAATGGAAAACATTTCAAAGCAAATGTGACCACAACGAACCACTTCGGTGAATCATATTTGTGCGAACATGAATGCATGACATGAGGAGTCGTGATGGATTAATAGACACTATCTGAATCTCATCAGACACAAATAAAGATAAGTTGACTTTTTTCAGATTTTAGCAGCGACAATTGCAACCTGAGCGATCGCTCACCTGTCAAATGACGAAAAGAGTTTTAACTGGCGACATAGATACCCAATGTTTGTGATTATACAGAGTCTGTACAAGCTTTTTAATCCAAGCGACAATTTTAGTGACATTTTTGGATGACATTTTTAGTTTCACTAAATATAGTTCATGATACAGTTTTCAAATATTGGAAAATAAAACCTTGACAGAATGTGCACGCAGAAATTTCGAATGCCATCGAATAGCAAAAACTCTTTGATAATTGAATATTTGTAATACAACTCTAAGTCTTAAACTGGGGCAGAACCGATATTGGCTGAAAGTCACGTCGCCCTTCATTTTCCCCCTACTTCCACCTTCTTTCCGATCACAGAGATTACCTTACTTTATCCCGCCCATGCATATCAGCTCCCACACCTACAATTCACCTTAGAACACCGTATATTCATCATCATCATTGCCACCGTCGCCACCAAGAAGCTTGTTCGAATAAATAAATCTTCGACCAGAAAGAGAGGGGCGAATCTTAATCCACCCCTCAGCCCCCAGGCAAACAGAAGAGATTTGACAGGGTGGGGGGAAAAGGTCACGACCCCGAGACATGACACTGCATAAACAGATCTGGGAAGAAGAAGAAAAACAATTCGAATTCTGTGTCGGGTCGTGCGGGGTGTAGGCAAACTAGCTCCTAGTCACATTTTCACCGGGCCCAAAAATCAACCCTACACCGTATTCTATAGGTATTTTGTTCATAAATTAGGGTAGATATTCAATAGATGGAGAGCGTGGGGGGATGGTCCGCATGTATATATCCTCTTGAGATATATCCTGCAGATTGTGTGTACAGGTGAAGCCTAGATAAAATAGAGGAGACTATTTTTTACACTAATGGACGCCCCTTTCTCCAAAGTTTCCGTTAATTTCTATAATCGCCATTGTCTCAAAGGAAAATCATAACTGTAGATATGCGATTACTTAATTTTTCTTTAGTATGTCGTTATAACAACGGAATGATATGACGGAAAACATGTGTGACATCGCATATACCTTGTATGTTGTGCTGACGGTGGTAGGTCGGACCTCGGGTCAGAGGAGGAGGATCAACACGAATCTACATACAGTATGTACACCTTGACCGCATCAACTATCAGGCGTTATTATTCTGGTGTCGTGTAAGTTTACACGAGATGGGTCCACCTCTGCACAACATTGCCTACCGTCTAAATTATTCCAGGACAGGTGCAACCTTCGCCGGAGGTGGGATCGATTGCTGCCAAACAATGGACACCTAGATATATTGAACATGGAATCTTCTGAGGGAAGAAAAACGCCTTTGTCATATAGCATAACAAGGTGTCGGTATAATGAATTCACTTTACGGGACAGACGGCGACCTATCTTATTCATGGTGGTGGGGGCGTTGAAAATAGCCCGTCGTTACATGTTACGATCGAAAACTAAAACTAGAATACTAGTCTGATTGATTATATCTGCCAATTTTTAAAAAAATGTTAAGTCTAAAATCATACTTCGAATATCGACATCAAGCGCCGGAAACAAAATAATTCATTCACATAGCGATAAGGATGATGCGCTTTGTCTTCAATTGGCGAATTAAAGAAAGCCCTTGACAGAGTGAGTGAAATTTTAAAAAAATGAAAATGGCATCATAAAAAAGTGAGAAATGGTTCGATGAAGTTGGAATGTTAAAATGGCACTCTCATACTGTTTTTTTCTTGAAGGTTAGTCTATCAAGCAGTAGATGGGTTTATAAAACGGATAGTGCTCACCAAAATGGCGAAATTGTAATTGTTTCCAAGATGGCTACTAAATAACTGGGCATCTCGGATAGTTTCCTCAATCGCACAATAGATGGCGTTATATGATGTGGGTAATGGGCGGATGAGATATAGGCGACTCGGACATGTTTGCATGATGGTCACCCGCCCTGTTGTTTCTAGCAGGGAGAGGTGAAAAAGTACAATGTCACGCCACACCAGACATGAGCATCGCTGAAAGAGGGCGTTCTCAATGCGGAGGAGGGCTCGACTTCAGTCGAGAGACAGCAACAGACGCCACGCAACGTAGATTCGAATCGCAGATAGAGAAGAATAGTTTTTCCCAAGTTTCGACCGACGATCAACAGATCCGATGTCACGCGAGACAAACGAAACTCTGGGGTCTGACCAACGAGTCTACTCAGAAGAAGAATCCGGAGAGAGGATCTTGACATCATGTTTGCTTTACTGACGACGCTTGCGCTCTGGCATTGGCAAGTTTTAGCGAATATGAAACCGTTCATTGTTAAATATTATTTCTCGAAACACTCGCACATGTAAAATTTATAGCTCTAGGCGTTCCTTACTTACAAAAATGGCAGCACTATACGACCTATAGTATTCATATAGAATCCTATATTTGAATATAGTACTATAGGAATACTAAAGAAACACTATAGAACTTAAAATTCTATAAAAAATAATTGAATTAAAAATTAATCATTTTTTAACAATGAAAACAATCAAACAAAATTCATTCCATCGAAATGTCACTGCACATGCTGAAATGAGTTTGCACATGAGATATATTGCAAATCGGCGTTGCAAAAACAAGTCCAATCCATACACGGAAAATGTGCCAAAGTTACGCATTAGAAATCAAATGTTCCTCAGTAGTCTAGTGCTCTAGTATTATAGTAAACAGTATAGGAAATTCTGCACGATTACCATACGATTTCCTTTTCTGACAACTGTAGTAATTTCTATAGTATATTTTTGTAAGGGATTGTATAATCATTTTGACAATTTGCAATTAATTGTCCCCACTTGAAGTCACCTTAATCCACATTTACACTCTGTATAGTTCTTTCTGTTCCTCGATCAGTTATATAATTTTAGAGTTGCATGCAACTAACTTTGCAAGCAAAATGATCACTCACATAATACAAAATTTCGATAAAGTGAATAAAATTGTTATCGCTAGGTTGCAAATACAATTTCGGTATTACTGTATGTAGCCAGTATTATAATTAATAATGTAAGGTACTGTTTGGTTGTTGTTGGTGTAACCAGGAGTAAGCCGAGGGCACAATAAGGTTAGTGGCTCAGCTTTTAGTTTCGGCATTTGCATTAACAGCGCTGAGGCTTCAGTTACGCGTACATGACGTGGGCTCGTACACATTGTGCGCAATTCGGGAAACTCCCACAATAGGCCTGCGGTGCGTTATTTGTTTATTCGGTCATTTGGGGGCGGATTTATGAACACCGTAGGGCACAACATAAATGACAACGGTACTTTCGTTATTTCAATCATTTGCTATTATTTCCATTAATATAAGCGAACCTTTTAGTTTACGTAACGTACGTAGCATATTTCTGCAGATCAACTATTAAATTATTTACATCTTTAAAACTACTGTGTTTTCGTCTTCACAAATTTGGCGATTATAGGCACTTTGTGTTTACACATTTTCTAGCATTTGTATTTAACGAATATCTATTTTACACGTCGCATTTACATATACACGTCGCAAAATTATTAATTGAATTTAAAAAATAAATCAAATGTTATATTTAAATAAATAAATTCTTGAATTTTATAATCAACCTAATTGAAAAATCAATATGCATTGAAGGATTTTTAATAAAAACGAAGGTCCTATGTACGTTAAACTCTCATTTATGTGAATCGACCATAGCAACTAATCTAAACCGCGGATTAGTCACTCATCAGGAAATTCTATCTACAGTGCAGCCGGAGGCGCAGCTCCCAACAACAAGCGGACAATCATAATTTGGCAATTCAATTAACTTTTCGGTAGCGACGTGTTGGAATGCAGACAATAATAGCCTACCGTGAAGTAAACAAAAGCATTCGACTCGATGGTTCTAAAATTAGAAAGAATGACATCAAGCCCAATCTTCACGTATAATTGATGACCTGTCCATTCACAACATTAATAGCTCTTAGTGGTTTAGTGGATGGACAACGCAGACATACAGGAATATATTTTCGGACACCGTTCCCCTTGACCACTATCACCACAACAGCCAATATCCTCTCGAGATCACCCGTCTCCAATCATCGACATTGGGACTTGACGGAACGTTCAAGTCAGGTAAGGTTTGTGGGCAGATGCGCTCGCCACGTTAACATGACTTTGAGTATTTCGGTAAAAATACATGTTGCAAATGCCATTACTAACCGATTTGCTCAGTCGATGAACTCCAGAGGATAAGCCGGCGCGACAGACCCATAATTGCTACTGACAGACAGTTTGATGGACCAGCAGACACCCTCATTTGAAAGCCATGGACAAAAACTGTACCCACGTACGATATTACCCTTAGATAATACTGATTGGAGAATGGAACCTTTTAATTTTTTGAAATAAAAAAATCTGCTTGTCATCTGCGATGGTTCGATTTTAGGGGGTAGGACAGGTAGGCTTCATATTTTTAACGTTCTCAGTTGTTGTTTTTCGTTAAGTCTGTTGAAGGCATGTGCGGCGAAAAGGGAAAATGGAAAAAGGGATTAATTTAAATTTTTAAAAACCATTCAAACATTTTAAATAAGTGAGCAAGAGGAGAATATAATTCTGACATTAGCAGGATCCATGAACTGCTGAATAGTATCGTTATTTGGTGCTAGTTGTAAAGCAGTGACGAAACCTCGAAACGTTGTTGAAAACTGTGATTTTCATTAAAATATTTTAGAATAAAATAAAAAATTTGAACTTTCCACATTAGGTAAAATTACACGAATGAGTCTTTCAGCTCGTGGTATTATTTATCTCTGACCACGAACTCCGGTCAGTGGTATTAAAAGAACGGATGGTGCGACAGTTGGACAAGGACGGTCATCCGGACCGAGATCGCCGAAGCACGACGCCCAGACAAGTATGGCGCCATTTTGGGCGACTGGTCATCGGTCATCGTGGTCAGCCGGGGGGGGGGAGGAACTTGTCGAGTAGTATTGCAGACGCCCTGACCCCCCCCCACCTCCCCTCCCCGGGCGAAGAGCGGACTAAGATGTGAAGGTAATTGGGTGAAGGGTGGGATTGCAGCTCTTCCATCCCTCACCCACCACCAACACCCCACAATCTATGGACTACACACACACGTCCCCCCCCCATGGACCTGGTTCCTAATTTGGCGTTGAACGTGTCTGTGTGTTACGGGGGACGAGCAGGGGGAGTGAAGAGGTGCTGGGAGAGCTCTAGCCATCCCCACCGGGAATAATTTAGCTTAATTTCACGCCGAATTAATGCCACTGATTCCGGCAGACAGGACAAGCTTAATTGGACACCATTGTTCGACGCAACACTGAGGGGTCTGGGTAACTGAAAACGAAATGAAGCGGTAGCATATACCATCATTCCATGGATATTCGAAAATTAGCAAGCATTTTGGAGAGGCCTATAAGGAGTATTTCTTTTGCCGGGATTTTATCTTTCTTTATATTTCTTCTGTTTCACCAGTATTTTCACAATACCAGTCATTTTTGGTGGCGGTCACCAGAATCGCTAATTGGTAAAATAAAAATGGTCAACGTTCCGAAATGACTGCTGCTGCTATGTTCAACAAAATAAGACTGTTGCGCTATGAAATAATAATAAAAAGTTATGTCTGACCAAACATTATGGCATTCAGTGATTGTTAAAATAAAAGAATTTTCCCGATAATAATTGATGGCAGGTTTTTTATAAGAAGATCGGCAATATTAACGCCAAAGCACTTCCGCCATTACGGCGACGCCACCTGAATGTATTGGCATCACCATGTATACGAAGTTTATGCTGTGAATACACCGACATGGTCCCCCCCCCTCTCTCGCCCAAGTATAAAATCGAGGCAATTTAGGAACGATAACAACGTTATTTCTATCGATTTTCTGTTGGCCAATTAAATTTCGATCGGTCTATACTCGAAGCACTCACACACACACTAGTTGCTCTGGGTCGCTCGGGTAACCTAACATTCTATCCGCCATGCGCACGAAAATCCATTTAAGTTCCAGCGCAAGCATTGCATCTATACGCTAGTTCTTGGTCGCGTCGTTTCCCTCCCTCTTGTACGTCCTTATAACCCAATGAGACCCTCCTTTTCAGTTAAATGTGAAGTTGTCATCTTGTCTGCAGTTATTCTATGGATAAGGAAGGCGCCGTGCGATCGTGGAGCAGTTTTTAACTTTTTCTTTAAATTTCATAACTTTGTCGGATTCCTATCAATCAGCTGAACAGTCCTGGTCACCTAGGCTAGTTGCTCGAAATGGACGAATCCCAATGACAAAAATGTCACAATACTCGAAATAGCAAGCGAAAGACTGCCGCTAGGTTCGCATTGTTCCTTATTGTCTTCTGCCTAAGTTTCAGTCTGTCCGTTCGGGAGTTTACTTACGAACGGCATGACGAAATAGAATAAAATTTGAGCAGTTAGTGAGTTCCTCAAATTTGTAGTCGAGCGCAAGTTATTTCAGATCTCAATTTTGCATATTTCTTGAAGTTTTTTTTAAAACAACGCTTCGCCAGAAAATTTAAATATGGCGTCTCCACTTCTCCAAAATGGCGCTGTCGCTATCACGTGCTACCAATGCTGCCAGTCATACTCTGTATTTCCATATTTTCTATTTTTAAATCGTTTAATACCTGAGACAGCTATTTAACAAATTCGGAATAAAATGCTTTTGTGTTTTAAACAGATTATATATTTACAGTGTAAAGCGTTTGAAAAAAAAAACAATAAAATAAATTAAAAACCCGACGTGTGAGGGAGCGGGGTTTCAAATATTTGAAAAACATTTCGCTGACATGACTGGGACTTTCGAGCGAAGCCGGGTAATTTCTCTAGTTTATGTATGACATAGTGCGCTCTGTATTTGTTGATCGGAATTTAATTTACAGAAATGTCTATGTTCCTATGCAAATTTCTGCAATGTTTCGATTGTGATGGACCAGGAAAGCCAATCACAACTTAATGAATTTATCACAATAGAGGGCCTCATATTTTGCAGTGTAGTAGCGCGGGTCTCAGGATTGCGCGGAGTATGTATAGGAATTCCCCTAGACTTCAAAACGACCTCACATGCAATTAACCGCCACCAATACCTATCAAGTTGTCGTGGTCCTGCTCCGTCTACCCTCTATACGAATGGAACAGCCTGGCCATCTCTGAAAAAGTATTTCTTTTTACAAACGAAATGACTCGGACGTCGCCGATCTCGAGATGAATTGATCGATAACGCAGTGGCAGAAATTCGACGCCATCTTGGATTTGATAGCGATATAAGCTGGCGGTTGTCTCTCGACAAATCTCGCGTTTATTGAGAGTTGTTCGACTTTCAAAACTGATATTACCATACGCTCAGTGGGGACTTGTCGAAATTGAAGCGAGGAATCACAAAATTGTGATCAAAGGAGAATTTTGCGAGTTTACGAATTTTGCGCTTGTAAAACCAATCAAATATTTTCCTAGCGGTTTTATAATTTTAGGAATTGACACATTATTTATTATTAAATAGTTGGCGTCACACAAAAATAATTGCAACGCCGCATCAGGGTCATGAAGCACCCTTAATTTGATGGCTTGAACGAGGGTCTAGACTAGTACAGACTCATATTACTCTTAACTGTGATAAATTTGTTTTAGAATTTCTTAAAGACAAATGAATGAAATTTTATAAGAATTCGTTTACAAGTTTGCCAACCGGTTGGAAGGCGAGGTCGGTCATTAGCTACACACAGTTCTAATAACGCAAATCTGTGTGACCAAATTAAATTTAATGAAACGTATTCACGCACGACGAACGAAGGTCCGGGAAATTCGGACAAAAATCGTCGCAATTTACGATATTGTCGGCCATAAATTTGCTGCTTACGTGAGATTAAAAGGTGGTGGCGAGGGGGTGGGGGGTGGGGGTCTACTGATTGATAAAGGGGAGGGTAGAAAGGCATGCCAGAGAAGGAGGGAGTGAAGTAATTACTGCCTAGGTCGTACGATACGTGCGGATGGCGTCACGGGTCATTCCCAAGTATGACATATGCCGTGGTCACCAACCGAAAATGCTGTTCATGCGGTGATATGTGACCGCCGTTACTGGTGTCTTACACTTGTGTTTACACACGGGATATATCAGGTTGTAAATTAATTTGAAGAGTCACCATCCGGTACTGGGGTGGCCGTGTTATCTCGCGTCGCCTTCTGAGACCCTATTGGCTTCTCGCAATGTCACTATAGGTGACGTAAATATTTGTCTAGGGGGGGGGGGTCAAACATTTCCACAAATCACCGATTGCGATTCGGTCGTTGGAAGAGCGAAGAATGACGAGATCCACTGTGTAATTGCAGATTCTCTTAAATGGCATCAGATGTCAAAATTGTGCACGTACACAATGTTGAGCTCTCACCCTGAGATGAGAAAAGCAATGGGATATCTCATTCGCGTCTCGAATTTTTCATAGACTTAGAGCGCAGTCATCGAACAAAAATATTAAACGCGCTCCATGCTGTATGTTCTTCATGAAACCTATTCCGAATGGTCTTTCGCAATAAGAGACTCTGAATCTTTTAATCAATTCGAACGAGGTCCCGTCGTTGTATGTGGATAACGGGGAAGAGAGGCGAGTGAATCGCCGCCATCAACCGAGCTAATTTCAAGCCGCACAATACGAGTGCATACATAAGAAAATAAATGAAGTGGACGACGCTACGATGTAGCCAATTGGCGGCCGTTAATTTCTTAGGGCGACGCGCTCACTAAATTGGAATGGCCCGGACTAACCCAAGGAGATGATACAGAGTTAGACAACAGGCCAAAGTGTCTTCTTTCGAGAACTGCATGCAAGCTACAATTAAGACACCTCTTGCTCTATGATTTTTCCCTAACTTATCAATTTCATTTCAATCCTCCTACAGGAGTATTTTCATTTTGATAAATATTTTCTATTAATATTGCCGCATTCACTCGATTAAGAAACCTCTAAAACCAAACCTCATGCGTGGTATAGACATCTTAGAATTAGCAACGCTGCAATGTAGAATGAAGACGTTTGTTAATTACAGTTCAATGTCTTTGGGCGTGAACAGGTTACTGGAATTTTCGAGACTATTTGTTGTATCTGACCATGTCCTCATCTGTTCCCCGAAGAACATTTCGCCAGAAATATCTGTGATAAACAAGCGAAGATATTTAAAATTTTATTTTATTTTATCGCCTATTACACAAAATTAAATTTTATTGTAGGTCTACTCTCATAACAAAAATATTTAATTTCGCCCACCAGGTTTCACATTTTTCTTAATCTACTCAGTATTGCTTCAGCGCATTTCCAGGAAGAAAATATCAGCGCTCTCTCGAAAGGATACAAGGAACCCAAATGCTATTAGAATGATTTAACAAATACTTTGATCATGATTTCCACCATGAGCGACAACGAAGAATCAACAGAATTCTGGCTTCTACTCCTTCGATTTCGTTTTACTGACCATGATGGTGTAAAGCGTATTGCCTTTTCTACACGTCATGCGACCATGATGCTTCGCTATCACGGCTTTTGCATCAGCACTTCCGGGATAATAATCGGCCCCCAACTAACCGTCCTCTTCTCCACAGTGTCGCAGTTAACATCAAATAGGGTGGTCATAATGCGCTGATTTTCCGCGAATTGCAAGGTAGATAACCCAGTGTTGGGGTCTTTGGCCTTTGCGAATGATCACAGAGGTCAGAACTCTGAGAAATATAATTATCGATTTCATTCAAGTCGAAACATGGAAGTACCTAATTAATTCAGAAATTCTGATCATAATTGAAATGAAAATAAGAGTATGTAGGGTTCAATTTATTTATTAGTCGTTTAAAAATATAATAAATCCTTGGTCATCACATCACAGAAAATAATTTACAACTTTCCATTTTTGAGAAAATACAGTTCTGCAAAAAATGAAACTCGGTCTCGTCTCGACTTTGAAAGACGAAACGAAACTATTTTTACATGACAAATTTGCGACGAAGCTGGCATGGAAAAACATTTTGTCGATTCGTCTCGAGTGGAACCCTAAACCTAAGTATCCAACAAGGCAACAGCAGCTACACAAAAGTTTGTGAACAACTTCGATCAACTGCCAATTAATTCCTAGCCTGGATAATGCAGGGTCAGTTGGTCCTAAGGATATTTCATATATGGCTTTAACAATAAAAACAAATCTCTTCCCCCCCCCCAAGCGGACACAAAATATACCAAACTGACATGTGTACTGGCGTTGGCCCGGCATACTCTGTATAGGCAACGTAATATGGGCACAGCCATATTTCCTTAAAATGCTCAAACGGATATCGAGAAATAAATCACAAAAAAGACCAATAACGTTAAAAGAATTGGGCAATTTGTTCGGCTGTATCGGAGAAAACTGCTTCCGAATGAACGACGATGCGCACACGAATGCGGCGACCAAAATACATACGTTTGGCATCGTCAGTGGTTCAGAAATGGTGGCGCGCATCGCGTAGCTGTAATCTCAGTTGTTGCTGCTGGTAACCAATGCGAAAGAATCCATTGGAATCGAATATATTGGTCACATATTAAGAAGCTGACCGCCAGATTTCCAGTTTTAAGATTATGTTATGGAAATCATGTTTCGCCAATGTATTCATTTCTGAAGATATAACATCTTCAAAAGTACATAGATGAATGAGCCCACAGACGAGTGACAAATTGAAAAAATAAGTTCAATATCAATGTAAAACCCCACATTCTAATTGTTAAAATTGCTCCCAGTGTTCAAACATTAAAAAAACGCTATTCAACGTTTGCAAGAGTGACACATGTGTTCTGAATATTTTCCGAATATTTATTCCACAATCTTATCTTATGGGAATTGGGGGAAAGTCTTAATTAATATATATCCATAGTCAATGAATCGGAATTTTCACATTTTACTTTCACATCTATTTGATTAAAGAAACACTTTGGTGAGGATGGTGCACATAAACAGTAAACGTAAACAGCACGTAAACAGCTGCTAGCTTATATTGAATAACGCCAATTGCCCCTCACACAGACAAAAATAACATATCTTCAATAATAAGTACAGAAATTATTCCAGTAAATGTAATTCAATGATTCCACACAATAAAGTAAAACTGATTCGACACGCAGCAAAGTTATTTTTTACAAAGACAACTGGCATTTCAAAACAAAAAATAAAATACCGAACGTCATTCGAATCCAATTTCAATCGAACCGATGAAAAGTATTCCCTCCACTGCGCTTAAAAAAAGCAAGCTTGACTTCATAGACCCGTGTAAAAAAAAAGGGCCATAGGTGGCCCGTTACAAAATCTGGGTGGGCCCAACGAGAAGGCAACGGCGTGCATGGAACGACGCATTGGTCCA
This sequence comes from Mycogona germanica, assembly GCA_034698785.1. Lineage (NCBI taxonomy): Eukaryota > Metazoa > Arthropoda > Diplopoda > Chordeumatida > Chordeumatidae > Mycogona > Mycogona germanica. The sequence continues at coordinate 36,392 of JAQGBY010000325.1, read as the reverse complement.
TCGACTCCAAACGGTTCCAATAATTCCTCACGAGTTCTTCTCCCTCTCCCTTCCCCAACACCCCCCCCCACCACCACCACCACCATTTGCTTCCAGAACGCTCTTTTTATCCTCTCCCTCCACTCCTACCCACCCACGAACCTATACACCCAGTACATATTCGTAACCCTCCCCCGATCCTCGAGGCTTATTAAATCACGCGAATGTCAACGAAGAAAAGGAATAAGAAAAAGAGCGTCTTCTCTCTGCTACCAATTTGATAAGTGCATCACTCGCAATATTTACGCTGGTGCCCGCCGAACACAACAGGGAATTTTCAAGATCCTACAACAACTCCCCTCCCCCCCCCCTCTTCCTTCCTACGTCTATGTGGATTGTCTATTCATGCATACGTAGAATAAGCGTATAGATATCCTCCTCAGACCTATCAATCGATTGTTTACCTAAACTTTATGTAATCCGACAAATTTAAATATAAATTTAAGTGCAGAAGCACGCCGAGCAAAAATCTGCGCACTTAACGAAATGAATTTCTAGAAAATAAATAATAGCAGTGTTATCTGGTTTGGAATCTGAAAAAGTTATTTTAAGACTGAAAACTGTTACTTGATTAAAAATAAATGATGCGTAATTGACGCATAGCCAAATAATGGTAATAATTGAGAAAACTGAAAATAAAAAATATCGAAGAAAAATAGACATTTCTACATTAGCCAGCAATGAAGATGTCGAAATGACATCACGCAAACATAATTTAATATAGGAGATTTGTTTAGCATTTTTTCCAAATTTGTATTATTCACAAATCCAGTTCCAGTCAAATGTGATTTATCTCAAACGCATTTTTTATACATAATTCTGAAATTGGTCAAGCCGTCGTCAGAAGATGACTAGAATTCTAACCAGTGGCGACCACCACTAAGAGTGACTTTGAGAACTTCAAATGATTAGCAATCTTTAATCATCGTTACGTAGTCTTTCAATATACATGAGTAACCATTCGTTAACATAGAACAAAATTGTCAAAGAAAAATGGAGAATCGCTGAACCAGCGAGATGAGATGAACGACATCGCGTATATGCGAAATTATAAATAACAGCGTTTCTTAGATGTTGAGAACGTGTGTAATATACATGTAAATACATAAAATTACAATATAAAAAAATTTTACATCGTTTGTAGAGGCCGTGGAAAAATTGCTTCGTACTTGTCAGCCCACGGCGACCGCCATCTAGGAAGCTCAAAAATTATTCGTTAACAACCTACTGTTTCTCCCTTGCCAACCTTTGTTTTTGTGCTCTCTGTCAGGTCGAAAAAAATGGCAAAAAAAAACATCGAAATATTTCAGGCCCTCTAACGAACATAGACATTCATTTTCGAATGATACAAATCACACAAGCAGACAGTTATTCAAATTTTAAATAAATTGTTTATCAAAAAGGGCGCCAAGGCGTTAAGTCCATAAAGACCAGTATGCATCATGACTTGAAATGGGCATGCATGGAATGCAATGGGAAATGGAAATGGTCCTCTGCATCTATTCTATCTATTTCTTCAAATTTTACAGTTATTCAAATTTTAAATAAATTGTTTATCAAAAAGGGCGCCAAGGCGTTAAGTCCATAAAGACCAGTATGCATCATGACTTGAAATGGGCATGCATGGAATGCAATGGGAAATGGAAATGGTCCTCTGCATCAATTCTATCTATTTCTTCTTCTGCTTCAATATTATTAACTTTTTGTGATACTCATGAGAATTTTCAGAATATACGATTCATACGATACATGAGACAAACATGAGAAATTTTTCCTATAAATGCAAAATCTTGTCTTGGGATTTAAAAATTGCGATGGTCCACCCTGTGCCTTGGCAACCACTGCTTGCACCTCACTCTTGATGTCGCAGTCGCAGCCGATTGAAATAAAAACAACTCATCTTTCAAACAGTAGTTAGCCCTACTTTATATTATTTAAAAAAAGGATTGTTTACTTCGGTCTTTATTTCAGTACACATTTGTTTTAAACTTTCATCTCATTGATTCCTAGTGCATCTTGCCCTTTCCTTCTTAAATCAATATTTAGGCGATATTTCATGTGGTTCTGTGCTTATACGATTGTCGTCATTTCGATGACAGATGTGGGGTGATGACTGTGGGGCGCAGGAGGACAAATAGTATGATAAATTTGGGGAATATAGTGTTAAAATAGGGCGACTAGAGAGATAGGCGTACATATTTATAAGAACATAAATAGAATATTGGGACCTCATGCCTGAGCTGTCCTAATTTGCAAGTTCTCACATCAACTTGTGCATGAAACTAAAAATTCTGAGAAATATTTATCTCGAATAAGACACATTTATCACATACTCGTTCATAAACGTTCAAATACCACCAATGACCGAAACTTAGCCTACCCTCTCGCGGCCAAAAAGTACTCAATAATCAATCCTGTTCGAACAAGCAGGAATAGTGGGCGTTTCTCGCCGTAATTTTAAGTCTTGCCAAATTAAGCACATCACTACTTCGATGGTCAGAGATTGCAATAGATGGGGTAGATGGTCTCACGAAGATTGACGCGTGTTCATGCATACGCCGACACAAAGCCTGGATATAATCATCCATTGCTGTTCTCATGAGCTTGCCTGGAATGTGTTGGCATGCATGATGGGTTCATTGGGTTGAATCGTTCGATATCGTGCCCCCTTTAAAAGCATTCCCTTGACATCGTTGTTCCCGTTACTGTACAACGAAATCCAGGAGAACGCTTAAATATGCATTAGGAGGAATTTCGAAGATCATCCAAATACGACGTTCCAAAATAAATGCATTCAACTTTTCCGATTTGATGCTGCTAGCTTATGAAAGTGCCGCCTCAATTCAATTCGAAGAGGAAAAATTCGGACATTTTGGCCTACAATTTTTTGTTACACAAGATAAAGGCCACCGAAATGCAATTTAAATTTACTCAAATTAAATCATGAAAACAATTCGACGCTGCCGAAATCATCAAAGTGTTCATCAAAATCATTCATTTAGAAAAAATAAATTTTTAGACAAATGTTGGTTGCATTGGGTTGGAAGGAGAATGACAACATTTATTTTGATTATGACAAACATTGGCAAGGTCATCCCAAGGTCCAGGTAATTTTTGCCATTGTCATGCAACCCAACATTTTGGAAGCGGAATATTTTTCGTCTTGACAAGAAGTTGATAAAGTTCGTATATTTATTTGGCAAACACGAAATATTGAATACTTGAATAGGCGAAATCAGTGAAATTGCAACTAGCCGGGTGCGTCTGAGTATGAGAAATTCTGATCGCGAAGGAGCAGTTTGGTTGCCTATAACAGTGGCGCCCTCTCATTTTCTGTACTGTACAATGTGCCCGTACTATTATTCTTAGCACGAACTGCAAGCGATTTGAGAGATCAGTTTTGCCTGGTGATCGACGTTATTTTTCAGTCGGCTCGACCCGGCTTATGCTTTCGAGAGATTTCGGCAGCGTCGAATTATCGCTTCATTGTTGGAGGGATCGGACAATGAGTGCCTTTTTATATAGAAAATCACTGCGAAGCCGCATACAAACACGCCGACACAAATAGAGCATACTATCTCGGAAATTTTTCAATCATAAGCAACGACAATGACAATGGCATATATATATACCAAGTATAACGTAAAAATGCCGACGCGCCGTGCGCAGTTCTCGCTCGCAGAAATATTATTATCTGTAAAAAATGTGTGACCAGATGCGTGTACCCAATTATCTTCTCAAACTATGAAAAATGGTCTGTTTAATCTTCCTTTGTTGGGTGGATAAAATATTATTTTCCATTCATCGGGTTTTGTGGGTATTTCAGATTTTTTTCAGTTTCTGATTAAAAATAAAATGTCGTGTTTGTTTTGACTGCTTTGAATTTTCTTATCGCAGTGACTACGATACAATCATTTCTAAAATAAGATTAAATTAATATTTAGTGACAAAAGCGTTTTCAGAATTTCAATATGCTGTTACGCTTTTCTTGTCGAGTTTCCAAAAAAACCTTTGAGGTCAAAGTAGGATAAGTTGCATTGTGCTACGGGTTGCATTGTACTAAATTGAGAGGGGGAAAATGTCTGTAATTCCCATTTCAAAATTTTTGCAAACGGGACGTTCTGTATAACTTAAGATATTTGGTAACATCTCGATTTCGCTATTATAATTTAAATGTAAAATAAAAATAATATAAAATGAGTAAACGAAACATTCAGTCATTACAAAATGATTCGCCTGACTGAAATTATAAATCCAAAATTGGGTTACAATTTTAAGTGTTGAACAATTTCAATAGGACGTCGTCCAGTCATATAAAATTGCTGGCTATCTGGCAACACTTGTATGAAATATGAGCTTGAATTGATTTCCAACTCGGCACGTTTGAAACCCATATATGGCTTCAAGAAGTGCTAGATCATCGTTAACCGGCTATTCGTCGTAACCGATGCCAAAAGAGTATTTGGCAAAAGCGTTTGATAAAAGAGAGGCGAAATAGTCATATGCATGTACAGAGTACATCCTTTTGTGCAAGGCAAGAACTGGTGCCCCGTGGTGGCATTCCAGGAAATCATTTGGTTCATTCAGTTGCAGCAGATAGATGATCAGAAAACTACATCAATATTGAGAACCACAGATGAACATTTTAGACTATTGTCCAATAAACACTCATACGGGCTATCAGGTAAGTAAGTGGTACTGAGCGACTAGCCAACACCTGCTTAAAACCAAAATGAGCGCCACCAAGTGTTAAAGATGGCTGTGACTGGCTATGACATTGGTTGTGACGTCGCGTGGTTCCCTTGCGTCACAAATCCAGTCGCCAGGCCTTTTTCAAGACATATATTACGTAGGATTCGAATTGAGAGAAGAGGGAACCAGGTGACGTCACACTTGATGTCACCGACGCCAGATGGCGCGGCGGTCACGTCCCCCCTCCCCAAACAGCCGTCTGAGCTAACCTATTATTTTATAAACCTTGGACCAAACCTATGTTGACATCTAATGAGAATTTCGGAAATTCATAAAGATATTCGTTTAGCTAACACATTCATGGTGAGAAAGAGTTTGAGATTCATTCGATACTATCAAAAGTGTCAGCGCATATGCTCCAAAACACCGCCTCTAACACTCACAAGGCCTAAATGTGAGTGTGAACAAAGAAACATATTTTTGTCTCATTTGTGATTCTTCACAATTAAAGAGGAAAGAGCAACACATTTTTTTTTTTTTTTTTTTTTAATCAACTGTAGTCCACCGCACTACAGGCGTTACATGCAAACTCTTTTCCAAGATTTTATCGCGATCAAAGCAAAAAATAACATTGTACTCATCAATAATACCCCAATTTTATAATCTACTTATCAAATTATTATTGTCCAAAAAACGTCCGGAATTATTGATTTTTAAAAAATCGGGGATCGACCCCTTCTTACGGTTCACAGCCTCGATGTAACACCGTCCTCACGTCCTTTTTGCGAGACATTAGAAACACACATTTTACCGCACCGGAACCGCTCGTTGGTTTTTCTCGTCTCCCGTCTCTAGAAAATTCACAGCTGAAGGGTGGCTTGACGATTCACACGGAGATATTCCGTCCTCGGATGTCCGTGGATGGGCGGATTTCGCTCCGAATCGCTTCACGGCCGTCTCATACGCGACAGTGATAGCAGTCTCTCCAACCGGCGACTAAGCCTGGGCTAGGCAAAATTACCAGGTCGCCTCCGGGAGGGTTTTAGGGTGAACACACTGGTGGACCTCCTTAACAAATATCTCAAAGCTGCTGGTGAGCGGCTTTTACACCGCGTTGATCCTCGGCCGTTCACGTCCACCCACTGTGGCGCAAAAATATCGTCCAGTTCCCACGAATTTGCACGGCACGTTAATTGTTCAAAATATCGTCATAATTTCTAATGTCCAAAAAATTTCTTCTCCAAACCCTAAAATGACCTGTCCTGTTTTTCTAGCAGAAAATCAACTTGCTTGTAGAATTGATTTGCGGGAAGTGACGGCGATCTTGGCGCGGAAACCGCCGACCAAGACTCGCCTCATGAACCCCAGCGCCACCCCTACCCACTTTTGGATCGTCAGGGGGCGCCTTGGTCTCGAGGGGGAGGGAAGGAAGAGGAAGGACGGATTCCACGAATTCGAATCTTACATATATACTCCTAATATAAGCCAATATAATCCACCAATTGTGGATTTTCTGTTGATCCGAAATTGGAAAACAGGGTCCATCCGAAATCACACCAAAATATAAAACAAAATCCAGTTGCTTGCGAAAGGTACACGCATACAGTTGATTTGAAAATTTTAGAAGCCCCTACCCATTTTGAATTTGAGTGTAAATGCTGTAGTCTGACGATACAAAACTATCGAAATTGAAGGCATCCACCAAACACCCACTAGTAAGTACATTATTAGTGCATTAGTGAATAACCGTAAAGGTGAGACGCAAATGTTATAGGCGTCAAATTTCAAAATAAAATCGAAAAATAAAATTAAAATTTATTATCGGCAATTTGGATATGTAATCAGTTAAACCATTTCCGATTGTACTGAGTTTATTTACTATTCTGGATTTGTATCTGGTTTCAACTTCCAAACTACATGTATTTGTGAAATCATGTACCACAATCGACATCAGCGTTTTCAACGGTCATTTGTTAAAAAACAGAACGTATATATACTCTGTATAAGGCGATCGAGCAGAACAGTTGGCCATGACGTTTATGACGTAAAACATCAATATAAAACAGTATTATATTGGACAAACCCCGCCTGTTCAGACGAAAGCAGTCGTGATGTGGAATTCTGCCGTCGGATTATGTATAATTTGGCACACCGCTGGGCTTCGCGTGGCTCCTAAACGCGAGTACAGGTCGATCGGAGCTCAACAAATTTAAATTACCATTCAATAGGTATGGAGAGAGAGCTGCAGACGTTCATATTCGTATACAGTAACTATACATGGACTCGTATATACTGGGTACATGTATATCCAGAATATATATTCAGTATACGCGCACTTGTCCAAGTAGAAAAAAAAATACCTATTCGAGGTTCGCATATATTCCGCCGAGCGAAACTATTCTCTGAGTCGAAACTGAATTTGAAATCACGTCCCGGCATGACAGATAACGACCGAGCTTTATAGATTTTTATTTCTGCAATATGCGCGTAAGTGACGAATGTGTAAATCCTCACTGGACCATCTGGTGCATTCATGTGTTGAGTGTGAGCGGTGACCCGCAAAGTCTGCTGTAATCTCCAAGTACAAATTGTGTGCTACGACGATACTGTTCCATTATTAACTATATCATCCGATTATTCATTTGTGATAAAAAATAATAATTCAATGTTTGCATTATATTGAGAGATTATTACGGCTGGTTGAGCAAAATCTGGGCCAGGCGCAATTTTTTTAAGCCAGCATTTTAAATCTAACGATTGAATAGTAAATGTTTATTTATCAGATGTAAGGGAATTGCTAGGACTGATGCGCCAAAATTTGATCATAAATAAAATAATAATCCGATCCTCTGATCATCCATTTGTGAAAAAGTAATACAGTGTGGGGTCGAATCTGTTGAACCCCGTTCTCAAATTGTAACAAAATGATAAAGAGAAATTGCTCGAAGCGCAAAATTTTCACAAATTCCTGTAATAACTTAAATATTGCGCAAAATAAATTGTGTATTTAAATTCTACATCCTCTTTAAGAGATTATAACGGATAGTTTAGCATAATCTGCGTCAGGCGCAATTATTTTAAAACCAGCGTTTAAAATCTAACGACTGAATAGTGAATGTTTATTTGATGCGCCAAAATTGTTCACAGATTAAAAAAAATAAAAACAAGAACGTGAAATTGTGCGTAGCGCACAAATTCTAAAATTTGCTTTCTAAATTTACCTATTCTTGTGTTAAATTTTAATGTTTTAATTTTATGCGGTAGAAGTCTTATCAATTCTTAAACGATGATACCTTATCAGAAACGTGTGTTTCAAATCTTGTGATTCCAAAGAAAAAACAAAAACTACTATTTATTAATGTCACGTAATTATGTAATTATTAATAGGGGAGTTAAAGTGACCCTACTCCCTCGGGGGTCGGTTAAACGCTCAAAGCTGAGAGTCTAAAAAAAAAAGAGTTGGGAGTCCACAACAATTGTCTCCTGACAAATTTATTGTATATATCCCTGTAGTGAACGACAGCAGCCGGTTGACGGGTGCCGACGCCAGGTGGTGCGCGGGATTCCGCCGGAACCTCGCCTCGCACCCGTCAATCGAACCGGAATCTCGGTAAAGCCTAATCATGAGTTATGCACACTACGCAACTCGCCGAGAGTAATTAACCGAATGTCAATGCGCGCGGAAGAGATCCGCTGGCGAGCGCTATCGGGGAGCGCATTTGGTCTGCATTCCGAGGGTCGGTGGGAGAAGGGAGCGGGGCTGGGGGTAATTGGTACTATGCCTAAAGTTGCAAGTGCACCACCAGACAAACCGAATTTACCAATTCTCTAGTGCTTTGGTGAAGGCAAACTATGGTCTGCTTCAATCAGTAGTAGCGCACTATAAACCAAGATTTGCAATATTTTCAAGTTGCAACTCAGTGTTTATGTAAATTAGGGGAGATTGGGGTTGAACATGAATATTTAAAATGGCCGGCTTTAAGGGAAAATGGAAACCTAATAGGGAAACAACTGTCCTTAATGTGTAACGGGTACAGGAGCTTAGGAGTTCGCCTTTCAAAGTTCCAATTTAATAATTTTGACAAATACCGTTTTTCGGCACCCACTTATACTTGTATAATGGCAGGAAATCCTTACACATAACAGGATCAAAACGTTTTTGTTGGAAGGTAATGACATTCTATGGTAAATGATTTGAGTTTAAAATCAAAAATCTTTATAGGCGCATACACATTAAGCACACATATATCCAAATTTGGAAAATTTGTTTTTTCTTTAGATCTCGCGGAACAAACAAAAACAATTATTGTTTTTAACGAGCAGCTTGAACGATATGTTAAAATTAAAATGAAATTCCAATGTTAAGAAGAAGTCATTTTCAGTTGATTGATTCTCCTGCGCGTCACACACGTTAACGTCAACGATATACAGATATAGATAGCTACACAAAATCGATCGTCCGAGTGGTTCCGTAAAATTGGCGCGCACCCTGTACACTACTTTATATAGCGCAATCGCAATATATATAGATGCGCGGCGTTTCAACGACTGTTCAAAATCAGCGACGAGTAAAAGTTTAATTCCGTGTGAGCGGATAACAACACAAGAGTTACAACTCGAATCAATATGAGGAAGGGGGGGGAAGGGATGAGCGAGAGCGACAAGGAACCGTTGCATCGACGTCAATCGACTAGGAGCTGTCGTCGCCTAAATGCCCCTCATGTGACCATGGGCAAGGTAGCGCTCATTTTTGACATCAGCAAATGTCGCCGCTAGTGGCGTCGTCACCCACCAAACTCTGAGCGCCGTTTTGGAGCGCTGGAAACACTTAGTGGGCGCCAGTCCAACGATCTATTTGGGGCACGATCGCTAGTTCTCGATCCCATTATCGATCCAGAAAAAAAACTATAGCGTAGCAACTGATATTCCCTGGAACATAAGCAGAGGACACTCATAACTGCGAAGTACAGAGGCCGTAGTCTCCAAACTGTAAATAAAGGCATCTTAATATAGCACTAAACAGTTATCGTCCATTTTAAGTTTTGCCTTCACTGTAAAAGTATTATTTAAGACGCTTTCAATTTAGGGAGTATCATTTTCCTCGTCATTGTATAGAGTACACCTGGTAAATATTATAATAATAATAAGAGAAAACTTTCAATTTTAATTAAGAAGTTTAAAAAAGAAGCGATTAAGATATATCGATGATCCCAAAATATTCTAAAAATATTGAATTTTGGTTTATATTAGTTCGCCAAAGTTCAACAGGGGTCTCAGGAGAGAATTAGTGTACATATACCGAAGAGGCCAATTGATCGAAATTGCGAGGAAAAGTACATGAGCACGTAACGCCATATTGGTAAATGTGCTGTCGAGAGTCCTGGTAGGGTATTTTCGCGATTATTTTAATGTTCGAGTTAATTAATCCTTCGTAAGCCGTTTCCATGCACGACAATGTGAAAAATGTGACGAAATAATGAGTCTCATCTTGCGAACGAAACTGAACGAGATTTAACATGGAGGGAAAAAACGAGGAGCCTCCAAGCGACGACTTTTACAACTACACCAGTTAGAACTACATGGATATTGGGGACTCAGACCAAAACTGTCTCAACCTACTCAACGTGTGCGGGTTGATTCTCTCCACAAATTACATTTTAAACACGTCTCGCCACCTACCGGTAAAGTGACGAAATGTTTATTTTTGATCAGGGAAAAGTGAAGGCAGAAAAAATCACAACTCGAGGAAAACAGTTGATCCTGCCGTTTATTGAAATGGAAAACGCGCCCGATCACAGATCACAGCAATGGTCTCGAGCACACACACACACACACTAAACACGAAGCGATGTAACAGCTGCCCCTCATAATCAGGCAATCACACAACGACTTCCCCCAAAAATCACATCTCCCGCTTTGTGCGTTCGTTCGTTCGTTTGCATTGAATAGTTTGCGCTGAGAGTTCATTGAAAAGCGACGATTCGCACAGTGCTTAACCGCAACTGCGAGTCAACAGCTGAATAAACCTCTGCAGAGGTAATCAATGCGTTAATGGTTTTCGTACTAGTGCGGAATTGTTCCCAAACACGGGTTGTGGAAAAAATCATTCCTACGAGTGTATTTTTGCATACTCATAGGCGTTGGCATTGTGAATCAACAAAAATGAAAAATTCATATAGAAATTGTTAATTTGCGTGGTTGCATAAAAGAAATTCACTTTTTTTTAAGTGCGTTTATTTGGAATCCGTTCTGTAGAGATGCATTAATTGCAACTGTAGGCAATTTGCTTGTACGCAGTCAATGACTACACGTTTATAGCCCGCACATAAAGTATTATTAGTTACTGCGGCAAATACGACAATCTGCAGCCCCGGTATACAAATGTCATTAATAACAATTAAGCGTTTTATTATGTATCTTTGCGTGTCTCGTAAATAGTAATTACACGTGTAAGCATATTGTTCTCGAATATACATGCATATATATGTACGCTTTTCTGTTTATTAAAACGTCACCCGTTTACGATTATAAATAACTCTTATTACATGTAGAGTACAACTGTACTGTATGTTTGCAGTAGGTAAACTTTAATAACCTTTTTCGTTAGTGGTCTGAATTGATGTTGTATTCTGTTTAAATATTTATTCGTCTAAGTATAAGTTAGGATTTCGCCGAAACAAATATGTCACGGTTCTCGCGCAATCTTTCGAAAAAGTTGCTTGCAATTTAATTCCTTTTTCGGGCTGATTTGGAAATTGAATGCTTTCGATATTCTTACATTCGCTAGTTTAGTTTGCCATAATTAAGTATTCGTAGTGTTGCTAATTCTCATTAAATTAAATCTGTAGCTGCTTTGATTCAATTTAATATTTTTTTAATGCAGTGTACATGGACATGGATATGTTTTCTGAATGCTGCATTTGTTTTTAAGTTGTCGATAGGTTTAGATGTTATTGATATTACGATGGGTTTCCCTAATATTTATGTAACTATTTTAGTCATTCAAATTTCATTTACATAGAAAATTGCATTTTGAAATTTTTTTGGGAAAGCTTACATTTTATAGCTAAGGGAATATATGTCATAATGCTGTTATTACCAAGCAAACGTAACGTTAAATGGTCACATTCTATTTTCCTATATAAGATTCACATGAGTGGTGTATTGGACGAGAGAGATCAACGGATGAACGAAAAGTCTGGCAAAGTCCACCAAGCAGCGTTCTTCCCCCTCCCCCACCCCCAGCCCGCCCCCAACAACACCGTCGGTGAGAATTGGGGCGGATACAATATTGTAGCTTCCCTACATCACGCTTTCCCCAGTCGCCCCCCTATCGATCCAGGATTGTCGCAGGCGAGCTTGGTAACCACCTGTGACCCGGTGCAATTCAAAATGAGACACTCAATTCGGATGTCCATGGAAAAAGACATTGTTGCTGCAGCTTTAATGGTCTGTGCTGGGGGCTTAACTGAATCTATGCAATATAAATGCATGCTCATTTCAAATTTTTTTTAAATCGGCAATTTTGAACAATTCGATTTGTGTACTGTTTGAACACAATTTTTTTTCTTCTATTCTTCCCATTTTTTGTTGATGTTTTGGTAAAACATTTAATCGAAAATCAGGAAGGGTTATTCGTTCGAAGCATGGGTCTCAGGTGAATATCGTACAAGAGGCAAGCGCGCTCTATGAGACTATAATTGGTTTCTCCATTAAGGCCAGGGTATACTTGTCTGCAGAAACGTCATCGGTTGGAAAACTGAGATCGTCATGGAACGTGCACGCTGTTGACGTACGTATTGTAATCCGGATCGAGTCTAAGGATGGACCTTCTCATACAGAACACCCCAAATTTCATAGTCTACGGGGTTCAGATCTGGACTGTTTGGTGACCACAAATCAGATTCGATAAATTCAGGTGTCTCGTGAGCAGCGCAACGATGGGCTGTAGCGCCATCGTGCTGAAAAATAAAGAATTCTGAGATTTCTTTCATATCAGTAAGCAGGTGTCTCTCTCCCTTCTATGCTCTCGCCGAGTTCGGTTGCTTTGCACTGTTGTTCCGTGTAGTACTTTGTTGCCATCGCTTGTTAAGCTTGCTCCGGACAATAAAAAGTCGCGCTTTTACCATTGTAATTTGTCTCTTCACTGATAGCAATTAGCTTGAGTCACGTCAATTAGGCTAAGCAATTTCGGTGTTCTTTCCACCATCTTGGTTCAGCCTTGGGAGTTCCACTGCGCCATTGGGGCTGTTCCGCCCTCGGATTTCATCATTAACTATGTATATAAAGTAATACAGTTAAACGTACTATGTAGTCTGGTTACTCTGTTGACAAGTTCTGTGCTGGCTTCATTTGTGACTGACTGCCGTTGCATATATCGCACGCGCAAATACACGTTGTGTGAGGGTGGGGTGTAGGGAGAGGTCACAGACGCCCCCGCCCCCGGACCTTCCGAGTCAAGACACGCGGGCGAATGCGAGCTAACTGCCCGGCCGACCAAGCGGCGAGAATGCAGTCGGTATATACATATATATATATAACAGGACGCTGAACCCTGGTCTACGCATATATAGGGTACAGTGCTCAGATCGACGAGCAATATGTCCAGCACCTTAAACCTAGCGCCTCTATTTGGAAAAAAAAGGTGGTCGCCCTGGACAAAGAGTGCTATAATGCGCCTTATTTTCTTTCATCCAGATGTCCATCTCGAAACTAGGAGAATTTCCAATTCGTATTTCGCGAATTCACATATGGCGACTTGAGTTCTCTCAAAACTAGACTCATCGTTGCCCAGTTGGTTTAGCGACTGACTGTGGCTCGGCGGTGTCGGGTTCGATTCCCGGCGCGGGCTCTCGAAAATTTCGAATACGTGGGTACTGGTCGTTCCCCTCGCATAGTGCCTAAGCACCATGAGGGGACGCAACGCCTGTAGTGCGGTTGACTACAGTTGATTAAAAAAAAAGTAGTTCTCAAGTATCAATAATTAAAGAGTTTACGTTTTCTCTTTTCGATATATGACGATATTATAGCAAGAGAATCTAGCAAAACTTTTACACGGAAAATTGGCGTCGGATGAGTTTGACGTACAAGAATAAAATTTAACTCATCCGAACACATTATATATATGAATACATGTATAGAGTAGTTCACTAGATATTTTTGTTCACACATGTTTCTTTTATAAATTCAAATATATTTCCCCATTTCGATAAAACAAACAGTATAAAAGAAAAGGTTAATTAACTAAGACGAAGACCAGTGATCCAATTATCTACTTGTATTTCCAATACATTAAAAAAATGGACGAATCTTCTTGTCACTTAAATTTTTCGATCAGTCCAATGACAATATGAAAGAATTTGGTAGCAAAATATTTGTTATGGATAAAATTAACTTGTTAAAAGTTAAATGTTAACCTCAAACTGAACATCCAACACCAATTTTGGGGTCAACGCCCTGAGACCTCGCCCATCTACGTTGCCATGCCCAAAGTCAACCAAATGCACGAGCGTCAATTTTTATGTGCCCAAAGCCTGGCTTCCCGCTTCTTCCCAGCCCCCCCCCACTCCCCAGCCCTCTTTACCGCCGATCCGTAACTCGTAAAATAATTATGGAATCATATCGCTCGCGTCGCATTCCGACCCGAACATTTTTACTGGCCGGGCGCAACGTCTACCGCGGAAACCGGAGGGGTAATCCGACCGTCCGCTCCAGCAAGCGGAGGGTGTATGCCGTAAAGTATGGTTCATACGGTGAATTCGGATAACTCGAGTTTCGCCAGTTTCACATCGACCAAAGACACACAAAATAAATCACATCCCGAGAAAGAACTTCTAAAAGCGATCGAATCATTTCGCAGAGCGGTAACAAAATAATGAGTTGAAACTATGAACAATTCAGATCATAAATTAGTTGAGCTGTTACAAATGTTATATTGCCATACATAATTATTCCCGGATATATACAGATCAATTAAGCAAGTATTTGAGATTTGAAGCAATCCATGATTTGTGGGGCACAAAAAGTTCAACGACATTTTGAGAGTCGTGAATTAATAGTTTACAGTCATCTGCACGCATGGTCAGGTTAGTAATCATGCTTTTCAATTTTTGTGTTACTTCCGTCTCAGCTTTTTGAGCTATAAAAAGGGTTCCATTTTTTAAATAATAATTTTGCAATAAAATCACCTTGCAAGTTAGATATCTATAGGTGCGAAGATTGGTCGCTTAGCGATAACGATAGTTCATGTTTTAATTGGTGACACATTCGAAATCAATAAAAGATGGGGATTGGATTTATTAGTCTTGGTGAATCAGCTGTGTCAATATTCAATTGCCAACGCTTTACTGAACCGGAGAAGAATTCCAATAAGTCACCGTATATATACTATTTCAAATTGTCGTAGCAACAATGCAATAGCAACAATGCGAGTAGCTCCTGACCTCGAGTCTTCGACTATCTCTATCAGAAACAACCGCCCTAGCAACCATACTTGACGGTACGCTTGTGATGAACTAACTCGCTCGTCCAATATAACTCTAATGCGAATTATCCATTTTGCCTACAGCTCCATCGACTCCCCCCTTATACAGCAACCGGCAAAGCAAATCCCCCCCTAACTCTTTTTGACCATATTTCATATTAGCAATTGCCACGCCCAGACGCACGTCCAAAAATTACTCGATATTGATGCAAGAAATCCTCACAAGACCTCTCGCAACGCAACTACGTAAAAAATTATCACTACTCTAATTTTTGGAATGCCACATGACATCAGAATGACAATTAGCAAACTATACTTTAATTCTTTTTTTAATGAAACCTAAATGGGTCAATCCTTTACAAACCATCGGCTCTTGCTAACCCGCGTCTGCCAACAAAAGTCGTATGACCGCGTAAAGTCCGCAATAGCATTACGAATACTCTGCTTCGATACTTTTAATATGCAACTATCGAACGTTTCAATAACTATCGCGAGCACACATAATGCGAAAACTGAATAATTGGTATCCATGTAAGGTAGGGGACGAGGAGGCTAAAAACTAATATGTTGTGTGTTTAATAAACACAATGACTTTTAACGAAACACAACAACACTGCGTCACTGCCAATGCTAGTTGATGAGCTCGGGCGGTCATTTCATTTGCTCGTTTTTTAGCAACAAACAACGATGAAGACGTCGCAGCAAGCAACAAAGCAGATCCAAATTGATCAAAAGTTTAATGCATATCAAAAATGATTTTGAAGGAATAATAATCCAAATGAATGAGTTTTAATAAGGTTAGGTTTCCCGTACATTGACAATTGATCTCGCAAAATAAACTAACGTGAAATCAAGGAACATTTCCTCCAACCACATGCTATCATGTTGCATAAAAGCAGTTTAATGGTGAACGGTTGGATGGATCTCTGATGTTTAAGATCATTTTCCGATAAGTGGTTTGCATAGTCTCGTGATTCTTTTTCTTTTCTCTTTTTACCTTTTCTTTCATTCCGTCATCTAATCTCACTTTCGGCAGAGATCTTCCATTTACTTATGAGACCTACGTTCGAACGTAAAAAACATTTCCTATATCTCGATGTTACGTTAACCGAGGTGTCGAGTGGTCGAGATGATAGTGTGTTTTCCTCGTGGCCCGTGATCTCGGTTTCGATTCCGGCCGACACCTTCGGAATTTTTCGGGCTAGAGAAATTCCTTCACACGCCTTCTTTCGGAATAGAAGTAAAATCATGAGCCATACCTGCACGATATCAGGACGTTAAAGATCCCTATCCTAAGCAACCTAGGTTAGGAATCAATTTCCAGGTTGCCTACTTGGGGGGGGGGGGTTTAAGATGGTAAATCGACGGTTAACCTCCTTAACAAACATTTATTATCAGTTAGCGGTTGATAAGTGAAAGTGGTTAAAGGCGACATCGATCATAAAACACTTTCGCACTGAGGGAGAGGAGATAGGACGAAAAATATGGTACAGGGGTCTCAGGAAGATGTACAGTGCATAGGAGAGTAGGCATATACCTCTTGACCTGAAGACGACACGCACATGTAATAAAAAGGAAACTTTCAATCTCGCTTTCCAGTGTTGAAAGAATTATAGGAAGTGTTTCGCCGCCGCTTCCATGTCGCAACTCTTTTTAGTTTTCCACACTCGTGTGTGTGTATTCGTCTGTATAGTTCGTGTTTACAAGAGAGAGTAGCAGAGGAACAGACAGATGCCCACTGACATTCAACCCGGGTTTTCCATTTCGCAACAATCTACTTTTTTCGTCCGCCTGAGAACTGGCGAATTTATATGAGTCGATTTTGCGATGGCGTTTGAGATTCCATTGGCTAGACGAGACCAGCTGGCCGAACCTCGGCTTTCTTAAAAGAAACTGCTAGTATAACAGCAGATTGAACAAATGAATTGCTAGTATTGCTAGTATAACAACAGATTACAAAATGTGATTACAAATAATTTATAATCGAAAGAGATGATTGATACTGGAATGTGCTGCAATGAACTGTAAAACCAGTTTGTAGTATTGATTGCGAACACGATTACAGGGAAAACAATAAAACGCTAAAAGAATATGAGCCGATTGTGCGACTATGGTAAAGAACACTGAATATGATTACACTATTTACTGATAAAGTGATAGCAACGAAGAAAACTTCAAAAAACGACTCGCCGTAGCTCAGTTGGTTTAGCGATTGACTGTGGTTTCGGCGGTCCCGGGTTCGATTCCCGGCGCGGGCTCTCGAAAATATCGACCCCGGGGTACTGGTCGTTCCCCCTCGCACAGTGTCTAAGCACCATGAGGGGGACGTAACGGCTGTAGTACGGATGACTACAGTTGATAGGAAACAAAAAAAGGTATAAGAAATACTGTGTTTTTATAACAATCACGAATACGTTTACTTAAGTAAATCGCCGTTCAATTTGGCTGTAATGGGGTTTTTCCTCAAACACAAATTCTCAATGTAATCACCAAAATAAAACCAAGAGATGAATACTAAATCAGAAAATCAGGAGTGACCCCGAAAAAAAAAGGAACATGGTTTGCGGAAATGAGCAGTGAAAAAAGATAAGAAGGTCGTTGTTATACTCTGTATACAAAAGTTTTGGCTAAAATTTAAATTTTTATAAATTTTTAAAAATGTTTGCATATTATTTATTACTCTATTGTCAAAAAATCATGCGATTTCATCAATTCTTTCACAAGATCTGATTAAATGTGTAGGTGTGACCCTTTTTTTTGGAATACACTGTAGAAGCGAACTCTTGATCAATAAATTAAAACAAATCTCAGTCAAATCTTCAGTCAAGCGCTGCACTGGAACCACAATCACGTCATTTGTTCTTGCAAAAAAAGCTCTGACACGAATTCTTGAATATTATACGAACTTCGTAAAGTCCATCGTGACGTTACCCACAAGAGGGTCTCAGGAAGAAATGAGTCCGCCATCAGATACGAGGAGAGCTGTAGTACACATGTATAACGTTCACTACTGCAGGCTGGGGATGTGCATCCTGCACTCCCGTAATACATACCAGGCACAACGATCGTATAAAGCCTATGACGTCGATCGATCGCGAAAAGTAGTATAACGCCATATAATTTTCCCCGAGTCCTTTTAACTCCATTCTCGGTTGCCCTCCGAATTCGCGTCTCTCGAAACCCGATTTTATAGATACGACTGAGCTTAATAACTAGAACTGATAGATGGGTCGGTCGCACGTAGTGACGACGCGTATTCTTTTTCAAGATGGCGTTGCTCTTCGTGGTGTCGTACATGTAACCCAGCCAATGAACTGAAAGGTTTAGAAAAAGCTACTCGAGTGATTGGATTCCTAGTTATGAGGCGCCACCCTCTCAATCACTTGCGGCAATTGGCAGATGAAAATATATATTCTATAACTTAGCCCATACTTAATAATTGCTCCAGATCCACAATAATGTCAAGGAATATAATTCGTAATTTACGACTTCTACCGCCTTTGGTGACGGTATAAACGGAATTGAGTAATTATCGGTAATGGGGAGGGATGTTTTAAAAACATCAATTTATTTTAATTATTGCAATTACAATATGCACCCACAAGCTGCCCCGGATGGGGCCTATGGCGGGGATAAATATCGACGATGATGAGATTCGAACTCACGCGAGCAGAGCCCATTGGATTATTCAACAACACAATTTGTTTTCACTGAAATTTTTTATTTCATGCAACTACCATAGTATTGCTTCAAGGTGAATTAACATAATGTTTAATTTATTTGCAATGTGTTCTTTTTATTATCAATATACCGGCAAAATGCAGTTAGCTTAAAATATATGAGCAAACTTTTTATTTAATGTTTTAGACATATTTTTAAAAGTCACTGACTAAGTGAATGGTTGTTTCATTACTCTGGCCATATGTTGTCATAGGATGAGGTTTAGGTGTAGTAATTTATTATTGGATACAAAAATTAATTTAATATAAAAATAAAATAAGATTCACTTCTCTTCATACTATCTTGAAACACCTCAGTTCCACATCAGTTTAACGAGATCCTGGTTACACTTTCCAAGCATATTTAATCCTCCGAGCATGAAAATAATACACGCTCTCTAAATATGTTGGAGAATACGCGTCCAATTAATAAAATCATTCGGCTATGACATTTGTATTTCAGAGAAGTTCGTGCGATCTCGAAGTCCCAGTCCAGCACAATCCAAATGTTTCAAGTTGGCTGAAGTTTGTTATCAGCACTTAGTAAAACATTAATGGTTGTTCTGCTTGTTAATACGTTACAATGCGATGTTAATACGTTAAGCAGTTTACATACAACTAGTCTACTGTATTATTACCTAATATTCATGCGCACTATCACCAACCTACGTCACCATATGAACAACATTGTCTTTTTGTCATTGTCGTGGCGAGTCATTTTCGTCGCTAGTCGTCAAGCGATGATCGTTGCGACAATCGCTGAAACGTTTCTGTGGCCACACCCTTTGGCGCGTGTCAGATTGCCGCGTTCAAATTCAAAGTGGTTCCGCTCCCACAAAAACCGCTATACCCAAGTTACACTCAAAGCCCGATTCAGCGTGCTTTAGAAATTTGAATTAAACTCGTGATGAAAAGGATTGTCCGTGGGGCGAGGAACTCTTTAGCACAAAGGCCAATATGACAAAGACGGCAGATGAAGATAACTGATTATTACAGGCTCAATGAGAGAACAAGACGCTCCCGAGACAACATGAGGCGGAAAAACAATACAACCACATGGTGTGGGGACAGAGCAAGATGGACGAATCATGGAAGGTGGCGGCCCAACTCGGAGAAACGATTCCACCAACATCTTGATATTGGGGCAAATGTGCTTGCGAGATCGTAGGCGATTCCTGAAATACGGATCACATGGACATTCGGAATTGAAAATTCTTAAGACAGAAGATTTTATTTTTATTAGATACCCAATCAACTGTAGTCAACCGCATTACGTCCCCTCATGGTGCTATGAGGATATCTTTTGAAACCCCAGTACTTTCTCGTCATAGTACGGATCCGCGTCGCAAATCCCTCCCTTTTCAGCACCCTTGAGTGAAGAACGCTTGGATAGTTTAACTGGGGTATTTTATCTAGCGGCGGCGAAGCGCTCCGGAACGCTCTCGTTCACACAAGCGAGAGGGTGGAGAAACAACGCTGCAAAAGCGCTCCAGTACAAACGTGCACGTGCAAAAGAGCGTCGTTCGTTACGCGCAACCCGAGTTACACAGTCCCCAGTTCCTGACTAGAAGAAAAAAAGAGCTTTTATCAAATGGGGACGCAATATTGACACAGTCAAAACCCAAACTCTAGTCTGGATGACGAGTAAAAACGTCATGCAGGTGTGACGTAATCCAACGGTATTGGTGCTTCCCCGCGTGACGTCAGGAATTACCAATCTCGCAAGTGCTCCTTCGCTCGCGTCTGTACATTCAGCGCTGGGTGTTTGTATTTTTGGAGCGCGTGGTACCACTGTGTGTATTCGCCCAGGCTGCGCCCCCGATTGGTACACCTGTCGACCCTATATGGACAGGTAAGGCGTAATCTCGTAAATATGTTATGACGGCGGCGGATGAATTTTTAACGAATGGTTCACGAATTGGTTTCTGTGGCTAGGCTGTTTGCTCATAAAAGTGGTGCGTACTGCGTGGTGGCAGCGGCCACTTTCTGATAGATTGACGGTCGGTGGTGGTAGGGTTGTGAGTGGCGCCACCGGTCAAGGTTGCATCAAGGTCGTCCAGACGATTTCATCTTTGGATTTGATAAGAGTCGACCATGTGGAAGGTGGTCCGTCGTAGCTGGCTTCAAGAAACGAAACCGTCATTTTTGTTTACTATTTATTGCATTGAATAATGACATGCCGAATATGTCAGGTAACCATTTTTTAAAGGGGAGTGATACAATTTCTCACAATTTCAGAATTGTCTACAATGCTTTAAAATTGTGAAGGGGTTCTAGAATTTAAAGAAAGAACTCTCAAATTTCAGAGGAACACATTTTAAGGAATCTACTGTTTAAGTCTTCGCTCATTCGTGTATTTGATCTCGTATATTATCGAGTATCAATTACGAGTATAAAAGTGCATTTATCGATTATTAATGGCCTTAATTTTACCTGCTGTTTTTTTAATCGATTCGAAGCCGACACAAATAATCATGCAGTTGTATAAGATACTAACTGAAGTCTGGTCGAACGAAATGGTTGCTCCATGGAATTGTGTCATAGGTCAACAAAAAGTTTCATGGAGCATAAACATGAACTACTTAGTCGTTTCATGAAGAGTCTGTCATGTGTGAATATCACTACGAATGTCGCGCAAAAAACGCACGCCGCGTCATCTATTGCAGGCGACGGCGTCTCTCTTTTCCATTTCTCGAGGCGAAAGAACAATGTCTTTCATAGTTACTGAGATGCTGAAGAGAACAGTGTGCATGGCTGTGGTGTGGGCCGTGGTGTGGTTAAGGTGGCCTTTAGCATTGGTCCACGGATGTGTTCTGACGCGTGCTCATGGAGCCTGGAGAGGTTCGCGGGGGTGTGTGATGGAATTTGACGGACATAAGGGCCCGGAAATTTATGAGCATCCGTTTTCGGACATCCGTTATATGACGCCGCCGGCATAACACCCTCCGGAGACCCTCGTACTAGAAACAAAATTAAATTGATGCCGACTTAAACGTTGAACCCTCTATCGTGTAAATGGAATCTCAGACCACCTTCTTGTCAAACAGTGCTGTACTGGACGCAGTTTCAATTTTCATATTGGACGTGGACGTTCAACTGCTCTGGTATCTAAGAAATTCAAGAAAACCTCTGTCTCAGGAAGGACTTCATCCGTGCTGTTCGCTCGACTGTGACATTATTTTTTATCATCACATTATTCATCGATTTTTAGCTTTCGAACCACTGAGTCGCAATTTACCCTCAGGTGACCGTGTGCAGGGCCAGCATTGGGAATTTGCAAGCGTTTATATTATAAATTGTGGAGAGCATTTCAACTGACATGTACACGCGTATTCGTCGAGCAGTTGTGGATCAGACCGAACATTTCAAAATTTGGAATAGGGTTTTTTCAATGCTCGCCCCAAAATGTTTGTGTTGGTTAAATAAATATGCGAAGTTTTCACCAAACATTTGTGTTCGTTAAATGTGTGTGCACTACCAACCCCAAATAGCCAACCCATTTCGTTTAATGGCCAAAGCCGATTTATCAAAAAGTTTGAATCATTAAATTACATCGTAAAAGCTTTTATATTTTTGTGTATAATAATAAATCGCCAAAAACATTATTAATAGTGCTACACACTGTTCATATTCACTACAGATATATTGATTTTTATTTTTAAATAATGTGAGTGCAAATAGTCTCGTCTTGACTACTGCACATCCAATGCGTGACCGAGATAAAGATAATGTTCATCCAATTGTGATTACTGGACAAATTGGTTGACGTCATCAGGCGAGTGGCCAGACTCTCATAAAATCGTCATGAATATAATTAGTATTGGTGTGCGAAAATCAATGTACAACTGATTTCTGACCATATATGGTGTCACATAATGACATCAATAAATCTCTGTGTGATGCAGCTTTGCGTTTACAGCCATTTACAACCGCGCCGATTTACGTGGTCAGTAAGCAGTTTTATTGTATACAATTATGGGACTGGATTATAACATTGGGTCACATACACTGTAGATGACCAGCGAATGTGATGTTATTGCGCGATCGAACTTGTGCAACGCTTCACTGTAATAAAAACAAGTTTCGGTGTTTATGGGTTTACTACAAATATGTACAGTGTGCATGTACAAGTATTTTGTCGATCAATATTTATCTATTATAGATACTTGTATCCGCAGTCGTTCATAAAATATTTTTTACTTTAAAATGCTCGTACGCTCAATTAATAATACAAGTATATCGACCTATTCAAAAAGTGTGTACATGCAATATTCAAACTTCCTATATTATAAAGCACACTCTTGACTGGCGCAACGGAAGTTCGCATTGTACTCGTCAACCACTAGAGAGCACCACCTGCCAGTTTGTGATCGTTTTTTCTTGTCATATGTACGTGTGACGTCAATGTCACTCACCGTCACTTGGGGCTACACAGATCACTCTGCATCGGTTCGAGAATCACCTCTTTTTATAAAGTTTTGTCGATTTATTCAGTTCAAAATCGCGGGCTGATCCCGTCCTGGCGAGGTGCTTAACCACTTGTATCAAATAAAATACTAAAATACACATGATCTCTGAGATGACTTAAATCAAATCACCTTGTGTAGGGTACAATCAGAAAAAATTATAAGTTGTGATTACGACTGACTGGTGCTCGGCGGTCCCGGGTTCGATTCCCGGCGGGGGCTATCGAAAATTTCGATCCCGGGGTACTGGACGTGCCCTTCGCATAGTGCCTGAGAAATATGAGGGGTACAGAACGCCTGTAGTGCGGTTGGATACAGTTGATTGGAAAATAAAAATAATAATTGAATTCACAACTATCTACGGACGATTTAAAATTTCTACTAAAAAAATCAGATTCACATTTTGGGCAACTAACAGAAAAAGTGAATTTTCGCGCACTACCACTTGGTAGCCTCTGTGCCATACTGTCAAGGTAAAGTCGTTATTGGTCATGACATATCCTCGTTCGCCGTGCCACTGAGCATCAACTGACAAGACCGAGTACATAGGCGAGCCCATATCTTGTCAGTCCTCATCATCTCGGTCACGGAAAAGTAAGTAGACGGACTGGGGGTGCGCATAGGCGAGCCCAGGTCGTCTCTACTCCTTCCTACAATGCACTGAACGTCACCGGCAATCAGCGCAACGCCATAAACATTTGTTCATAACTTTACGTGTCATAATCTTCTCGTAATCGTCCCCCCACCCACCACCACCCCGACTACGGTTCCCTCCACCGCGTCGCAAGGCAGTGGCAGGTTGACGAGAGATGTCGGCCAATTTATTGTCAGACCCCGACACATCGAAACTGACAGCGTCCATTTATTTATTCTCTTTTTGTTGCTCGCCAAAGCGTTGATACGGTGAAGTACTGCGCATAGTCAGAGTCAAGACGAAAGTGGTTGGTTGGGCATATATGAGAATATATGGGCGATGCACTTTATCCCAAGGTAGAGCATATTTCATCATTTGGCTGGTAACGTTAACTCCGCGATAGTGCTGCTTAACCCGCCAATTCCCATTATACCGTTGAAGTGCGAGGAACGTTTAATAGTCGATAGTCCACCAAACTATCGCGTCAATCTGCGTTTAACCGACTGATGGTGGTACACAAACAACATAGACCCGCAAGCAGTCCAACCTAACGCCACCAGAGGGCACCGATACAGTGTATCCGCAATACAATGTCCACAAATTTGGAGTATCTGGTGAATTAGGAGTATGTATGGCAGCAAACATGATTTATAATCCTGTCTCTTCGTCTTGTTGAATGCATCCAAAGGCATGAATAGAATGAGTTTGATAGAATGAGTTTGGCCGATATTAAAACAAATATTAACTGAATATATGTATTATTTCAATTCTACTCCATTGGAAACAATTATTTCGTACACACTCAAATATGCACAAAACATAACAAAACATGGTATAAATTCCATGATACCATATTTTGTTCGAGTATAAGTTAGATTTGCTATCTAAAAAAAGAGTTATAGCGCATGTTGTCCGTTTTGACAAGTAATCACTAACAGAATTAGCATTTCCATCCATTCGATCCAAAAGTGTACGTCGACACACCCTCCACGAAAAATCACAAAATCAAACAAATATCGCAAGTTAACAATTTCTTTAAACAAAATTACATTGCTTCAATTACATTGCTTCAATTACATTTTGAATCTAATTTCATTGATAATGAAGCACTGAAAATCAAGTATCTACTAATGAAATGCCTCATTCTGAAATATTTCTTTCGCTGATGACTTTATTGATTTAATTTAAAATATTCAAGAGTTCAGACTCTCATTAGACCGGTGAAATGAACTCGACCTCATTTCCGAAGTTTCGGAATGCTGGCATTTGTGATTTTATGCGACCATTCAATTTATACAAATTTAAACAAATAATAAATACCCATCAATTCGTATCCATTATTAATTTATGCAAATCGCCCATAATCAGACATTCACCGTTGGCATTTTCGTTTGGGTAAGGATCTGGATATTGATTGGACAAACGTCTGTCTGTAGAATATGTCAAACGTTCACAATCCTGATTAAACGTATTTATCATATCTTCCTAAGACCACGTAAATACTTGCGATTGAGACCGCGCTGCACTCTGTGCGTGACAGTTATCGGTGCCTTCTGGTGGCTTTCCGGTAAATTGGATTTATTGACGTTATAGAACGATGATCGGAGAAATATCGATAGTTTTTCTTTTGTCCCCGTGTCATCACCTATACGTGAACCACCTCCAGAATTTATGGAAACAAGGCACTTGCACAGATAATTTCTTTTGTCAACTTAGACAGCATGAGCGTTCAGCCGTTGCCGGATTTTAAGAATCACCTGCTTAGTAGGAATTTGTTCATAATATAGAAATCAAGTCTGACCGCACTTTTTACGGGACCTTCCATAAAAGGTTCACCAGAAAATAGTCATAACAATTCAGGAAGTGTGTACTGGTGTGGGACTCAGGAGAAAATAAGTCCACGTTGTATATAGGAGTATTAGCAATGCGGTTCGTTTAGAATTAATAAACAAGTAGCACGATCTCGCAGTTCGGAAATGGGATTACACATTCGAATGCAAAATAAACTTAATCAAGCTAATACAAAAGCATTTTATTTCTCTTATATCATCTCGCTTGTCTATTTGGTAATGGTAACAGACGCAAGGGGTCTGTCATTGTGAATGCGTGGCCAAATGTAAGTCAAACAAATCTTTACACGATCAAAAATTATTTAGTGGTGCGTCTAATATTAAAAGCAGAATTGAAATAAGTGTTCGGGACAGCGCCTTCTATTTCAATTTAAATTCTAAAAATGTTCATCGAATAACTAGGATGCCAGTAAACAGAATTTCTTATGAAGGAACATGCAAACAATTTCCTGAAATTAGCATCTGAAATTAGAAACTTAATTGGTTCAACTAAGATAATAATAAAATATAATAATAAAATAATAAAATTTAAAAAAACTTAGATCACGACTTCGACATAACCGACAGTATACATGAAAAAAACATAACATTTTACAAAAGAGTATAAAATCGCTGCGAAATAAGTTCGAAACATCTGAAATATTGAATATACCAACAGTAATTTATATTTAAAAATAAACCGCTACCGCTACAGTCTAAGCCATTAAAATTTACCATAAATAGATACATATAATCCTACCACAACAAATTACAAGCGTCTCCTTAAAATAGTTTGTGTATCGTATCGTACAACTATAAAAAAATATGTCGTCGGATGTTTTATTCTTTCATTTAAATTTGAAAAGCAGCTTATTGATGCATTAATATAAAGAGCACAACTATCCAGCGAGCATCTCTGTAAGTAATCGATTTTATCAATGGCTTTGCCTGAGTGGTGGAAAATGGGGAAACCCAGTTTAATCGCTGACTTAGTGCTTGTATTTGTGGCTTGAATTTTTTTAATGCTACTCATGAATTCACCACGTACGGGTCTCAGAAGACCTACGCGCCGCCTACACCAGTATGGAACTAAGTTGTAACAGTATACGAATGATTCGAACAACATTTGCATTTCCTTCGTAAATATACTGTACTCTATTCTGCGTGTGTGCGCGCAGACAGGACCCATATATATATATATATATATATATACGCATTCGAATACAGTTATCTGCTCCGTATGCAAAACTCGGTGCAAAAATGCGCTCTGTGCACGCAAACCAACCACTAAAATTCCCCACAAAGAAACGCAACTTTTCCCTATGTCGTGGTCGCGGTTGAGTAATGTGGGCCGAGCGCGACATAAATATAAAACCTTTCTTTATTTTCCTTCCCCGCTTATAAATCTCATGTAATGGGCTTTCAGCGTTAAGCGCCATATACTTTTTAGTCTATAACAAACAAAGGCGGTCTTCCTATTCATGATCGTCTGTTTATTCTTTGGATTTACTATCTTTAAAACCCACACCCTCTTCCAGCTATTAGGACTTCCCCTCAATCTGAAAATCTGACATTGACTTGAATTTGCGAAGCAAAAAATTTCCGACGTAAATTATATTTTTGTGTCACTGAAAAATTCTCGTCGCCAGCTAAACAACATCTTCGAGACCGGTGAGTTCAACGACGTCCATTTCTGGAAATCATCCACCATTTGTTTTTCTACTGACATTTTTTCGAATAAGTTATTAACATATCCGACTTTTATTTTATACACCTGCGTATCTGATAGTAATCTTTTAAAAAACAAATATTTCGTCGAATAGATAGATCATGACAACATTCTTTTGCATGAGAAATTTTTGTTTGTCTTCTAGGGAGGGATTCAGTTGTTATCGCTGGTGTTTATCTCCTTAAAAGTAGGTCAACACATTACATTTGAAGTAGTTTGTAACTGTACAGCATGACTGATAATCGATTCTACCAAAATTTGGTATTAACAATTGCTCCTTAGACAGAGCTACGATCCTGTTTCAGAAGTGATTGCGCCTTAAAAGGCATAATTGATAAACGATGTTCTCGTTAAATTGAGCACCCCAATCTGGTAGAAAGGGATCACAAAAAACTCCACCTCATTAATTCCAATAATTACATATAATAGACAGATAGATACGTCACATTGATGTGATTATTGATACGAGAGTGTACGAAAAGCATTTGTTGTCAACATGATCCGAGTTCATTGATCACGACTGATAGAATGCCTTTTTTGACTGTTGGCATACGCCAATTACCCTTTTTTTGCCAACGCACCATAACTTGACTCGAGCCGAGGTCAATCATACCGTCGGTTACCTATATTAATGTCCGTAGACAAAATTCACGATCCAACCTGTCTCCATTACTCCCATAGCAGATGCACACACGACTAACGGAATTTTTTATGGTCTCGTTTTATCCTGTTTAACGAAACCGACCATTAAATTCCTCCGCATATACTAGTAGATACGTGTGTCTGGCATTTAACGAGCACAGGTCGAGATAACCACAAAAAATTCCCGAGATAATTATGGCGTTCCCATCTGACGACAAGCATTCCAAAAAAAAAAAGGTTTCTCCTAATTCTCATTCCAGTTACTCCATTTGGATCCCCACGTCAACCTGGTCAACCTGAATCCGGATTTTTAGGTCTGTTGGTGTTAAACGCTCGATCATGGTGGGGAACGTGTCAAGCTAAAATGTGCCTGTTTCGATGCGAAACCGGCAATCTTGGGAGAGACAGTCTGCTTTTTATATTTGTTTATTTCAACGTTAGAAAAGATGGTTACCAAACATAATTGTATAAATTGGAAAAAGAAAATTCCTCTAAATGCGAAAATCAGAAAGGTAATTACACGAACCAAGTGATTTGCTGTGGAGGTATGCTGCCCCCAATAAACTTGCAATCACTCATTGCGTCCATGCATGTCGTCAATGCTAACCGACAATTATGGTTTTAACTGTCAATGATGAACTGAAATGATGGTTTCAAAAATAAAATTTAACAATGTACAGTGTATATTTATCCACAATTTTTGATTGATAATACATGATGAAAAAATCCTTTTCAAATATCTAATATTTAGCGAAATAATTAAAAATATATGTTGGGTGCTTTACATAGAACAATGTTGAAGATGACGTGTATTCTAACTGATAACCCGTTTTTTTAAATCATTTTACAAAGGTAACTTTTTTCAACATATAGTTTAGATAATATTTTTGTTTAGAGAGTATTTTTTTATCACATTAGTCAACCGCACTACAGGCGTTCTGTGTCCTTCATGGTGCTTAGGCACTATGCGAGGGGCACGTCCAGTACCCCCCAGGATCGAAATTTTCGAGAGTTCACTCTGGTAAATTTACGAAAAAACAGTTACGACGAGTCGTACTGTTATTATTATATAAAAATGTGGTTTTACAAAATATCTTCATTTCAGTGTATTGGTATGTCACAATTATGAAGAACATTATCAGGATGAGTTTCAAATGTTCTCTCGATCCATTGGTCACATAAATAATTGCAGCGTTTTTTGACATATTGAGAAATCCTATAATTAAATATATTTCTGCCGAAATCGTTTTGAACAGAACGAAATGTATTATTCATTTTATTTTTATTTTACTTAACCACCGCTTAAAAAATAAAAACAGTGTGCTTTTGAAGTGGTCGTTTGATCCAACTACCGTATAAATTAAGTTTCGTTCAGAAAGACAAATGAATCCGTTCAATTAGTGTTTGCAAACTGATTCAGTAGTTAAAGAATTACCCACTTAAAAAATTAAATATCTTCGATGGAATCTGTCATCTTTCTAGTCACATTGTTTGAAGCGTCTCTGCAAACTGAGGCGGCTTCAGAGAGAACCCTTTCTTTTATGAAACACTGACATATCCGGTACCTGCTAGTACGGTCCAGGTGAACACTAGCCCATCTACATGTAGAGCAGCGACGATGGAGTCCATGCCCATGTCCATGTCCATGACTACTAATTAACGTCAGCCCGGTAGATACCCTACACAATATACAAGTATACATAGTGAGATATTGAGACCGGGGCTCGTCGGAATGTGCGGAATCCGATGCCGCCAAAAGTCGTTGTATATATGCAATATATATATACGCGCGTACACATATACATGTGTCTGGGTGCGCTTGGAAAACGGAGTGGGCGGACCCACCGGTGGACGTGCGGCGCGGGGGAGGGTGGGCGGTGGCGGGCGGCCTCCCCCGGATTAATAATTCAGGTGGCGCGCGGGGGATGACATCGATATATCGATCGCGGGATCCGCACCGCTCCTGCCGCTGCTCTCTACCCGCGTGCTAGGCACTGGCACTGGCGAGCCTGGCGGGATGAAACCAAAGAGTTGGGTAGTGGTAGAATCGGGTGGTAAAGAACATTGTAATTGACGACGCCGAGAGCACCTTGCCCAACAGAGAGCGGCTCGCAACGGTGCGTCCGGATCAATTCAGACGTACTTCCAATTCGATGTTGTCTTCTGATACCCGAAATGTGAAAATGTTAATTTGCGGGGACTAATCCATGCCTGTTTCATCGAATAATATGTATTTCGATGGTACATAGGTATGCCCTATATTGGTAAATCTCTTTGGTCTGGCGTGTCTATCGGAAGGCAGAGGGGCGATAAGAGTACTGTATTTATTTCAAAGAAATGTAAGAAAATAGAAGACATATGATTGATCTTGCTGACTAAGAAATAAAGAAAATAGGCTGTCAAATCTTGTGGAAGTTCGTCCGAAGATTTGACGTCCCCGTAAATTTTGGTAGACTCGTGTTTTTGTGAATTTAAAGGCTTTGTATGTTAGAGTCGAGACTTTGTCGAGTGTATTTTACACGATATACAGTTTCATGTTTTGCTCTATGGAATTGTCATTGTGTGCGGATCTAACACATAGGTGAGTTTTAAATGTATCAGATACTGCGTTTATTCTTTTTTGACATGGGCTCGTTTTGTCTGCACAAATTAGAAAACAATAAAACGTTCCATCTTGGGAACGAACCTTTTGTGTAAACAGAGCGTGATACATTTCGATATTTTTCCATTAGCTTCGTTAATTTTGTCTATTAAATTCGTTAAGTGCAATCTGTTGTTCGGAAGTTAACTTACGAACGGCTTGACGAAATTGAATAAAATTTGAGCTGCAGATAGTTCCTCAAATTTGTAGTCTAGCGATGACATTTCAGAACTCGATTTTGCGTATTTCTCGATAAATAAGCCATTTAAAGTTTCTTAAAAAAACAACCCTTCGCCAGAAAATTCAAATATGGCGTCTCCACTTCTCCAAAATGGCGCTGCCTCTATCACGTGCAACCAATGCTGCCAGTCATATTTCCATATTTTCTATTTGTAACTCGTTTAATACCTGAAACAGCGCTATTTAACAAATTCGGAATAAAATGCTTTTGTTTTTACAAAAGATTAGATATTTCAATTGTCAAGCGTTTGAAAAAAACTATAAAATAAATTAACAATCAGTGTTGTTACGTCATTGCCATGACACGTGAGGAACGGAGTTTTCAAATATCCGAAAAACATTTCTCTGCCATGACGGGTGAATTTCGAGCGAAGCCGGGTCATGATGTACAGGTGCGCCCTAGACCATTTGAGTGTCGTTGGCTACCATTGATTGTTCTAACCATTCCATATCTTTGGAGCGAACGCCCGGCAACCTATATTCAGTGCACGCCCGCCGTGCTATCACGTCACACCATCTACCCGCGTATTCGGTAGCAAGCCTAACGAACATACATTGTACATATACGGAGGTGTATCTCTATACCTAAGCGGCTATACGAGTGCCAATGACTATGCACTCGTATATATAGGATGGCCTCGGTGTCAGAGCTCCGCTGATTGCGGGTCACTGTCTTGGCCGGAGAGTTTGCGATGGCGCGATTTCACTTCTACGTGCGCTTTAGATGACTTTGGAGAGCGTTAGCGAAAGGGTTAACGGCAATACGAACCGGAGAGTAAATAAAAATAATAATTGAATTTGATCGGAATGTACAGAACCCCGTATTCATGTTTTAATTGCCCGCTTATCTCGGTTGTCCTCGTCATGGCAGCGAAATTGTTTTCTTATATTTTTTTAAACTCTGTTTTGCGTGTAAATCATAATATATGTTTTAGCACTGTAATTGTTGATTCGTTACGTGTTATGGCGTCATGGTAATGGTGCTGAATGAAAGGACGAACCGAGTGGCGTACTCGCTTTTATAATAATATTTTACTATTATTTAATTTGAACTGGTAATTGCGAAAAATGCAAAGTTTCGAACATACCGGGAGTTGAACAGAGCTGTTCCAAACTGTATTTTAACAATATTATAAAAGCGAGTACGTTCGCCACTCGGTTCGTCTTTTCATTCGGTGCTGTCCCGAATACACCAATTCTTAGTGGGCACAGAAAGTTAACAACTTAGATGTACTCCGTTGTGATTCAAACCGAAATTGCGATTGGAAAGGTACTTTTGGTGCTTGGTAGGTGTGCGTCCATAGTGGAGCAGATTTCATTTATTTCATGTTAAGGATTGCAGATATATCATTCATACCTGATCGGATAGCAAAAACAAAGAAATGAAATTGGTACGACTCGTCGTAGCCCAGTCGGCACTGCGACTGACTGCGACGAGCTGTGGATCGGCAGTTCCAGGTTCGATTCCCGGCGCGGTTTCTTGATTAATCGATCCCGGGGTACAGGTGAAAATGTGTCCCTCGTAGCACCAAGAGGGTGTAAAAAACGGATGAAAATAAATACTGTAAGTAGGTGCTTACGGAAATGGTGACCTTCTTAGGAGACGGCATCCTGTCGGATATGAAATTGCTTACATTTGACTATATTAATATTCCTGTGCATTTTCATTGTACTGTATTTAGTACTGTAACCTTCCGAGAAACCAGCCCATTTTTTGTCGCCTCAAATTGTCACCAAATAGCATATTGTACGGGTCAAACAACGCACTTGGCTTCCTATCTCGATTAAGAGCGCCAGTTGGTAGGAAGGATCGGGGAAGGGAAAGGAAAAAGTACAACAAATTGTACGGCTGACATCAGTTCAGAGTTAGAAAACAATAATCATAAATGTAATATAGTACAGATATAAACATTTTGAGACAAAAACTTCCAGAGCACTATTCTCTTTAAAGGGTTGCCTTCCTAGTAAGGTTGAATGAATGAGGATGTGTTACTTGGTGCACGACTACACATTACATACCAGGGGGTACAGAAACTCCTGTTGTGATATACACTTCAGTCTTGTGCCCTGCACCAAGAGAGATACCAAAAATAAAGCATGGAGAGCAAAACAAAAGTAATTTGAGCCGAATATCGAATGGTATTGTTCAATCGCTTTGAGCCAATTGCCAACAGGTTCTACCTTTACATTTGCTTTACCAAAGTCACGACGCTCTACCGGTGAATGAGGCAAATAATAAGTGTTGCTATACATTCTAATGTAAGATAATTACATATTACAAGTTATGTGAGACCAATTGATATCCCAGCCGCCCGTTGCGCGACGCTAAATTACATTTCGCTTGCATGTCCCCTTCCCTTAAGCTTTATCCTTGTAGACACGATCTGCGTGCGTATATTGAGCATTCAACCTTATAGGTAATAAGAAAACGTACACGAGTATAAAGGGTGTCGCATAAATAATGGATCAATAGTGAACAATATTGTCCAGACGTAATTTATCGCGCAAACACCTTCAAAAATACGGTTCTAGTTTTGAAATCGATATTTAGGAAATTGATTGTGACGAGTACAGAGTATGAAGAAATAATTTTAAATAATGAAAGACAAAGAGTGTAATTTCGCAGCAAAAATTGACTACGCGACAAAAATAATAAGAATCTTTAATTTTACTCTTGCATTGTTTGTACAATAAGTATGTGCATTCTTTATCTAAACTCATTTTTCAAAGTGTTACTCTGTTTAGTGCAATTGATAAAATTTAATTTTAGTATTTGGTATAACTTTTATTTCAATTTTTCTAAATTGAGTAGCTCGTTTTTTCATAGTTGCAGCAAACGTAAATTACAGTTTTGTTATTTTCTTTTAATTTTGTTTATTATTTTAAGGATTATAAAGTCAGTTTTTCTTCTAGTAATTTCGGAGCGACACAGAAAATTCGATAATTACACCCATATCAGAGATTTAAAACCATTTTAGTGTGAACGCATCTGATTTTATTTTTTGCGCGCTACAGTTTGCATGCCACTGTTCCATAGAGCGCCCAACAATCCGCCCTCTTCTTCTTCCCTTACCCGCAAGGTCTTCCCCTCCCCCACATACAGATCGCCCTATTTCTTCGAGTCTCGCTTACCAATTATTCCCAGCTCTCCCCCATCCTTCCCTCCCCCTCCTCCTCCTCATCTTGCGCCCTCGATGTCTCTTTGTCTCGATCGCGCTGTCTCTCTCTCTCTTTCTCTCCTCTGTTATAAGACGATCACCTTCGTATCTTCTCTTCTTCTCCGTTAGCATCCTTCTGGCTGTGTATGTCTTGCCTGGCACTGTCTTTGTCCCGACACGACTGCTGTAACCGTGCAACTACAATCCTCCTGCGTCCCGAAGCCTACTCGCCAATTTCACATCGATCTGATTCGTTCTTAATTACGACTTCTTGAAAATATAGAATGATAACAGCAGATCATAATTGTGTTAGTAATTTTCATTTATCCATATCTACAATATTTATTTAAATATATCGGTTAATAAGTGTTCCTATTTTTTCGTCTGGAAAGGTAACATGATTTAAGTATCGCAATTTTCTCCTGGAAGAAAACCAGGCTCAATTGGTCAGGGATTGGGTCACCTCAGTCACAACAGAACCATCACGTTACATTTTTTCACGTCGAATGACGTCACCGCGTCGACAAATGTCCCGTCAAGTTCCACTCCAAGTTCTTGTGAGCGAGCACTCTGATACCAATGTAAAATTCGACTCAATCATTACGATCCAGTGAGAGAACTCTGGGCCTCCGGAGGGGGTAAGGAATAGCACAATAACAACAGATCCCGTCTCTCGCCATCCCTTTTCCCGTTGCTTCCCACCGCCGTTCATTCACACACGTACTAAGTCACGTGAGATCGAAATACGAAAAGCCTCTTTCTACTGAATACAATACAGGCAACGTGTATTTGATTTGCAGCATTACCGGGGATACGAATATATGTAGGAAAGAAAGCTCAGGCCCGGTGTAAGCCGGGACTCGGATTGTGAGGTGACGATGATTTTATTTTTTTAGTTGGTCTACAGTTTGTATAGACGCGCTCTGCTATAGTCGCTTTTATATTCATTTTAATGATCTAATCAGAACGTATAAGACTAAATCCGGATGGATTTATTTTTAGAATATTAATTGGTGCTCCAGCAGAAGAATACGGACGCTTCGCCGAAACATTCTCCAACGAAACGATACCGAAAATAATATTAAAAAATGAAGAAATCTTTTTTTCACCGATTAGCGAAAGATAACGGGGCTAAACATTGAAGACACTGTTTGTCTGTTCGTTACTAAGAAAACAATAATTAAAAATGACGACTGAACTATTCTATAACTGCATTGTCGCTACCTACTTATGTTTTTAAATGTTTGTGCACCTCCAGGAGTAATAAATCCACTTACATAAAAGTAAAGAATCGCCAAACCAAACATGTATTTCATGGACATTTCAACGCTAGTCCATGAGGAAAACTTGAAAAAAAATTCCTGGAAAATGAATTTGGAATGCTTCACTTTTTTTGCCGCCAAAGTACGTAAGTCAACACCGCAAGCGACAAAAACGAACACTTAAACAAAATTGAAAGTTTTCCTTTCGTGGTAAGCGGATTTTTTAAAAATTGTTTGTTGAGAAGAAAGAGGTTGAGGAGGTCTCAGCCTCTTTCTTTCTATCTAGCCTCAAATGCTCCTAAGGTGGCGATCTGGTAATTTTGTCTTACCTAGACTTCAAACGACAGGGACCTTTGCCTTGTACTGATATCGTACAGGTGCCGAAATTATAAGAAAATTGTCTGACAAGATAGTAACATTTCTCAAATAATAAGTTGTAAGTTTAATGTCCTCTTCATTTTGAGATTGGACTTTTTCAGACTGGTCGCACACTTCGAAACTCTTATTCAAGTACCTCATAGCGAAAGGTAGGAATCGATTGTAGCAAGACGCAAGTCAGTCCATATCTCCTGAATGGATGTCCGCAAACGAATTGTGTCTGCATCTGTAGACACCTTTTTGTTTTGGAAATCGATCGCGCCAGTTGATACAGTTTGTTTGGCCCCCGATTTCAAAAAAAGACTCGTCAGTAAATCTTGGTCTTTTGTGAATACCGCATTCATATTTCTCTTTTGTTCAATTTTCCTCGACACCATTTTTGCTATACCCTGACAACTCCATGTACCGTAGAGTCGTGCGGTAACGGCGCGCCGTCTCTGTAGCAAAGTACCGGTTTTTCGGGGGAGCGCCGAGTCTGGA
>JAQGBY010000324.1:0-49154 GCA_034698785.1 Mycogona germanica | reverse complement strand
CAATACAGTGCTGTCAGATACAGACTCTCAATAGGGGAAAGGGAGAAAGACTAGGGATATGATTCATAATTCCAACAGATATATTTCAGTTTTGATATTGATAGACGTCAGGATCCTCTTGCGGATCTATCGAGTTCATTACATGCACACTTTCATGCACCACGATTTCGAGAAAAGGTCCGGTCTAGCATGATCTTGCAGCCGAAACCACTCACTTGGTGGTTCTTGCATTGTTTCGCTGATCAGTGTTGACAGCAGTTTTAACCGATAGCAACTCAATCAGGAACACGGGATGGCAAATTCATTTTTTGATATTGTGGCCAATGGGGTCACCCTGTGTGTGCGCTTCTTGGAATTATGGAAGTTCATATCAACTAGGCCAACATGTAAATTAAAGTGTCGCACATGCGCACTACGTGAACGTAATCGCACATTATGACTCGTGCAGGTGCGTAGGGTATTCCAGAATGTGATGTCATAGTCAAGTATTTTGTCATATAATCAGGTCCAGTAAAACTTTAACGGCAGAATTGCCAGATAAGCACATCAAAATTACCTTATCGATAGTGTAAAAGTTCCCATTAAAATTCTACCTTCCCGACCTAAAAACCATTTAAAAAATGTTCTCGCAACTGTTGCTGAATTTTTTTTAGCGTATGCTCTTTCCCTAAATAAGTGTGTGACTGCACACCTGGTACTTACAAGGGTTTTGTTAGACTTTCATTTTCCTATTAGGGCAAACAATTTTTTTCCAAAATTGATTTAGCACATGCCTACCTTAGAGATAATTTGTTTATTTACTGTATGCAATGCTTAGAAACTATTACGAAGTTAATACTCGTTGTCCGTTTGCAGATAGTGCAGTACACATTGAATCGTCCCATACTAACCAACAAAAAATATTTTACAATTGCCATTGCAAAAATTCTTTGGGCTTACTTGCAGGAAATGTTTTCCGGGACCAGTTGCTGTTGCTAACCACAGTGTGGATGGAGTACAGTACCGATTGGTGGCAGTCGAAGTTGCCTTTGCTTCCTTCACTCCCCCCCGTCCACCCCACCCCCACATTTTGCCGTCGCCGTCGCTTATAAACAGGAAATAAACGCTCGCGCGCGTCTGACTTTTGGTATGACCAGCCATGCCTTACCGAGGAGTCTTTCTTCCGTCAGAGTGCGAACCACCGCAAATTAATTGCCACAGCAGCGACTTGCGCGCAACGCAATTTCCTCTGCTACCAAAGGCCGATCTCTCGTCTATTGAGATTTTTTTCTCTTTCTCACTCTCGGAACATTATTTTTCAAAATATTTCAAGCGGATTTGTCGAACGAACGTTCAACGTCGACCGTTTCAAGTGTTAAACTTGGATGAACGCTGCCAGAGGATGTGCCCCCTGGGCAGACACAATCGAAGTACTCCCCTCTTGGATCCAACCAACCAACTTTTCCCGAAAGTGAAGTCATTTTGTATCAAACGGAGTTATTCTCCCTTGATTTCAATTTAGAACACATCTTAAAAGTTTAAATTCAAATGAACCGTGATACGATTTTTTTCTTCTTAAGATGTGTGGAGTAACAACGATCTTAATAAATTATTTAAAAAAAAAACGGTGATTAGCACGAAAAACACAAGCTTGCAAAACGTTTCGTAGAGATTGTGCAGTCCTTTTTAAAATGTATTGCTTTGTGATACAGTTCTGATTTTCGCTCAAATGAGTTTAGCCATTTTTCATTTAAAATATTTCGGAAAACAGCTTTTAAATTTTTGAAACGAAAATTACATATTTATTTTGCAGGAGTATTTTTAGGTGGGGGCATTTTAATTAACATAAACGATTTCAACAAAACATAATGATGGGATACTTAATATGGTATATTACACTGTGAAAAACACAGTGAATTAATAATATTTGTTCGGTATGTTGCTTTTATATTCTTAAATCGTTATTTGACACTCACATTTTTTAAACTATTTTAATGCTCCAGTTGTGCTTTTACATTTGATTTATTCTATCGGCGAGCACCCACACATTGCTTTCACAACAGGGGTGCCCGTAATTTTTCGCGGGAATAAGGTTTATCTGAGATTATAATGTTAATTAAATTTATTTGTTTCCTCGTTTGTATTAAACTAGGTTCTCGTTCGTTGACTAAAAAATAAAATAAAAATAAAAAAGGTCACAGGGCATATATGAAATGAGCGCAATGCCAATCAGATATAATCAGAATAATCAGATACAAACGAGAGAGACTCGCACTTTCGTTTTATTAAGATATACACTTGACGGACTGTTCTGCAGTCTCCAGTTCTCAATCATGCGTAGCCCGGGGCATGTACCCGTAGCGAAGTACACGTGTGGTCGTCGGGTCTCTTCACTTCCGCCATTTGGCATTCACCTACGGCCTCTGGACTGTTGTGGTTGTGTTTAGTTTGGCAACAACAAACGCGCATGCAGTCACCTCAGACACACGCTGCACCCACACACCACACACACAGGCCAACTTAATATCCATCATCATTGCGAATTGGCGAATTTCAATTAACCGGACGTTCACCAGCACTCGTGTTCGGGCGAACGATCTCGCTTTTCTTACACTTTCTTGAGTTTTCTTTTTTGATTCTGGGCTGGCTGGTTTTGGGCGGGTTCGAAATCCGTGTTCAGTAAACCGTTCGACGAGTGTGTTAATTGTGGGCTAATGACTTTGATAGGCATGACTTTCTCAATAGGGTGGCCCGTTTCAGTTCAGTGTCGTCGCTTTGTATGGGGTGATATTGTGTAAACACAGTTGTATTTTAAACATTTATAAATGTTGGGCTTTTTCAGTTAGAGTTGAATTAACAGAAAATTTGACAACACCTTTCAAATTTTTAAGAACATGTAAGCCCTGCTCATGAGCAATGTATTGTCTTGTTAAGTATTGAACGTCTTGCAATTTTTTTGTGGTTTTTATTCTTGATCGCATTTGGTATGGGCGCATTAATTAATTTGTCATTCACGTGTTCTGGTGCTCGCCGATTTTGTTTCAATGTCTGAACGCCCGCAACTTTTAACTGCCGAGCACAAATTCTCGTGCCGCCATTGTATACATGAAAATCTTTGATCATATTTGAGAGGCGCGTTTCAACTTTTGAGAACACACAGTATTTTCTTGGCATTGCCTCGAGTTATTCTCGCCAATTTTGATCTAATTTCTAAACGTCCCATGCTATTAACTGTCGTATACTTTGCTGTACTTAAATTTTACTGGTGCTGCTGCGCACTAAATACGTGATTTGTGAAACAGTAATTTGTTATATGAGATAATAATAAATAACAAAATCCAAACCGATTTAAAAAAATATATATATTGTTATTATCGCAGCTGCTCGTCTTCGTTCGTTTATTATTGCCAAAAAGGAATGGCCGAGTTGATTAGAACATTTCTTTCGCCTATCCTTTTTTTAAACTCACACCAGTCCAGCAATCCTCAACATAAATTAAAGCTCATTTGACTTTTAAAAATGCACTTCACATTCACATGTAGGATGGTTGAACTCTGGTAAACAGGAAATGTAAATCAACCATTCTAATATCATCTGCTTTCCGTCAAAAAGTTGTCGGACGGAATTTGGGTTTGTAGGTCTAATATGGCGCGCCGAGTCGACTCGAGCTCAAAAACTGGAACATGAAAAATTATTTAATTCGAGCCGGGGGAATAGGCATCTCCACACAAGCTGGCGGTAACTTGACCCAATATCACTTGTGGAGAGGATGTTAATGCACCTGTGTTCCTGCCGACAACACGTGAGCATGCACGTACCGGTGTACCGAGCTTTCTGAAACATCGGGTGACAACATTGAATCGCACACAGCTGCGGTGTTGAAAAAACTCTTCGTTTGTTTACGTTGGCCTCTAACTGGTTTGTTAGACTCGACAAGGATGTTGTTTTGGACAGGACCTTATTATACACAGGCACAATCTCATCGTACGCACTGACCATTTTCCTAGGAGTTTCTTAACATCTATTGTCCTTTTTGGTTGACGTCAAGTGTTCAGCGACACCGCCCAGTCTTAATTCCCTTCTTCCTCCATTATTTATAAGAATTGGATCACTGAGATAGGCCTACAGTTTCCGGATAAGGCTTACCTGTTGTCCTAGCTGTACTTTTTTATTGTATAACAATCGTGTTTAATTTCTGACGTACCGTAAATTTTAGGCAGCTCACATTGACATTAGATAAGGGGTGTGAGACATACTCCACGACTGGCCATTTTCATAGTATAAAGAGCGTCTGTGCCAGTGAATGAGTGTAACACTGATTGGAAGCGTGGTGCTCTACGGGAACATGTTATCTATCCAATACTTTTCCTCGTCTCATGAGGCAAGACGGAATTTATACACAAGACAGCACTACAAAGGGTAGTCACAAAATCATCGAATCTCTGCAATTGAAGTACACTCTGGACATCTTCGTCCAAAAGTGAAACGTCCTATGTAATACCTGCTCAAATCGGGTCAATGGCACATGCAAATGAAACAAACAGCAAAAGCAAATGCACATTTAATTTAATTTTTATTTTTTATTTCAGTGTCACAAAAAATAAATACATGCAAGCAATCAAACATAAAAGGATGACAAATAAGTGGCAAGACTTTTCGGGACCCTTGCATTGCACTAGCAATTTTTAAGGGCCCTACTGTCAAAAAGTGCAAAAAGATAATTTTCATGTGATTATTGAAGTTAATGTGTTGTTCCCGCCCTATTACTGTACATCAGCGTTTGAAGTCCATTCTGCATATTTTTGAATGGGGAATACTGTTTATTCCCATTAGCCCGACTCTAAAGCCGTGCACCAATCGATTTGGATTGCGATTTTGTTAAAAATATGTCAAGGGTAGATTTCGGGCTAGTGCAATTCCCTTTTTACCTATGGGTTTTTTGCCTTCACTTCAGTCTTAAATTTTTTGGTTTTCTATTTATCTGTCTGTTTCCTCACGAATCAATTTGGCCTATAGCCCCCAGACGACCCCAGCATTGTTTCGACTTCGCCTTTATATTTTTAGGGGCCAACGATTTTGGTTCAATAAATATAACACAAATGTCCTCTAACTCTCTTGATATTTTGGGCGCTCGCCACTTCGTGTCAGTATTTTTCACACGTATGACTACGTCATTAATCGATCGGTTTCCCCACTTCACGGGGTTTTTTCTTTTAAATTATATCTTACTCAGTAAGTAGTCTAGGACTAGATTGACAAGCGTGAACCTATAAATAGTTTTCCGCCATATATAGGCCTGTGCTTGTACACCTTATGGAGCGGCCCGGTTTTTGTGTGGCCGGTCCCAGGTGTGACTTTATATCT
The DNA here is from genome assembly GCA_034698785.1 of Mycogona germanica. Lineage (NCBI taxonomy): Eukaryota > Metazoa > Arthropoda > Diplopoda > Chordeumatida > Chordeumatidae > Mycogona > Mycogona germanica. The sequence continues at coordinate 43,811 of JAQGBY010000324.1, read as the reverse complement.
GGTTCTTGTCTAGAATAGATAGAGACCAATCGACCTCGTCGCTTGCAACTTAGTGATCGTGCGCCTGAGCTTAAAGTGCAGCTTACAAAGATTTCGTGAATGACCGTTGTTGTGCCCTCTGGTGGCGTTCCAGAAAATCAATTGGATCGGACGATAATCTGAGAACTTTCTTTGTAGCTTTTGTCGGTGGATTTGGGATTTATCGTCACCAGTGGCAACAATTACAACCAAAAGTCACCTGCCAAATGACACCTAAAGAAAAAAGCGTAGCGCCTTGAGTGACTTCCTGAAGAATTGTAAGTGTATCGATAACAAATCACATTTGGTTAGTGCAATTTGAATATCACTTCAGGATACGGTTCTCCAGTGCCATGCGAGAACCAGTTTTTTACCAGTTCCCCCGGATCACATTTTCACATCTTGAGTTTCATCCTTTACTCGTGATTGCTCTAGTGACATTTATAGTATATTATAGGACATCATAGGGAGAATCACAGGGGCCGGACGAAGTATCTCCCATTGTGCTTCATGAAATGCCAACAGAATTTTCATCTTATTTGGTTCAAATGTTTCAGAAATCCTTTGATGATGGGATCTTGTCTGGTGCATTGAAAGTGGCCAATGTCTGTCCTAAAGAGTATATGCAAGTCTGGAAAAAGTCTGATCCAAATAACTACATGCCAATTTCATTTACCTCAGTTGTCAAATTGTGAGAGCATATTGTATTTTCGAACGTTATGAAGCATTTTTGTTAAGAATGGTGGAAGAAATTATGCTTAACGTGGATTTTTGAGGGGGCAGTCATGTGAGTCACAGCTGGTCTTCCTCGCCCATGACCTTCACAAATCTATGGATGCGCACACGCAGCAAGTCAGCAGCAAGTCACGCAGCAGTCTTCCTTGATTTTAGCAAGGCCTTTGACACAGTCCCTCACCAGCGTTTATTAACAAAGACTGATGGTTATGGTGTCAGTAAAGTGGTTTTAGCCAGGTTATTAGCTTTCCTGATGAACCGAAAACAACATGTTCTCTCTGGTGTCCACTCAGAGTGGATTGACGTGACCTGATTGTGACCGTTTCCATATCTGTCCCCAACTGATCTTTTGACCCCAGCCATAGACCCTCTCTTGGGGCTGCTTACGGGTAAAATTTGTAATTTGTAATCGAACAAACGCGAGCCCGAGCCGGGAATCGACCCAGAGACCGTCACACCACCAGTCTGCTTCCTCACCAACTGATCTGCTACTAGTTGTGTACATTACATTCGTGGCGCAATCTTCGTGTTCATCGTTCCAACATGCAGCATACACACAAAAGCATACACTACAAAAATATAAAAGTAAAACCAAAGACAAAATTATTATACTCGTTCATTTGACACAAGGCACGGTGTGTCTCACAATCTTCTAACAAAGTGTGCCGAATTGATTACTCATTTATTTAGCAATGACGCTCTGATAAATTCAGTAAGACTTTGACAAGCGAAGATTTATTTTTTACACTAGTTTTGATTATGCCGTTATTTGAATCGAGCGAATTGGACACCTATTTCTGTTGTGCACGATCTCTGTACATGTGAAGTCAATGCTATGTCTGGCGCATAATTTGAAGAAGAAAAAAAACCGCTCTGGCCGGTTTATTGGTGGGTCCTCGGTGAGTGTGTGTGTGTACACATATACTCTTGTCGTTCGTTGTCCATGAGAATCAAATTCAAGGATTCCTTGCGTCTACACACGTATTGCAGAAGACGTCATGCGGGGTGCTATTTTCGTCTCATTGTTGCTATTCGAATTGCATCGTTATCATTTCGTCGGGATTCGACTTGCACACAGCTGCATATTTTTGTTAGATTTCAGTTAGTCTTCGTCAATAGTTCCGAGTTACCTTAATTTTTTTAAAATCATTTGTCGACATGCCGATATCATTAAATTTGCCTGAAAAATTACACTGGGCGTTTTCCACGATTTTCTGTGTGAAATACTGGCAATCGGCACCCGGATTGATTGATTCAGCTGTGCGCATTCAATGCCAGCTGCGCCAACAAAAGACCAACCGCGTCCATAAATTTCCTCTCGATCCCCGCCCCTTAGTCTCCAGCCGAATTGAGGAAACCGTAGCGTGAACGTGAACGTGTTGGCCTCTATCTACATGTAAACTAAAACCCCGTTATTACGCAACTCTGTAAGCTCGCTAACCGCACACTGCTGAAACTTGTGACACTAAAAAGCCTCATTTGGCACACAAAAAAAAAACACTCCTTTAGCGATTTCAGCGGTTTCAGTCATTTCTATCGTTTAGTATGAGATATTTTACGCTGAATTTTCTCATTCGAACAACTTTTCTCAGGTGAACATTTTTATATCAGTTTTTCTGTTTGTAAAATTAATGGTAAACAGAATTTTGGGAATGTTTTCACAGTTTAGATCGCGAAGCGGAAGGAATTTTTTTGTTTCTTATTTTGAAAATTAAATATCTTTTCAATTCATTGATTATTTTATTATACGTGAAACAAAAAATTCTCAAATCTCATTAAACAAACCGATCTTCCACGAAGTTGAGATCTAATACAACTGTCATCATTCCAATGACTATTCAATCAATACAATCAATGGCTACGTTTTAATTTATAGAAAACATGAGGAGCGTGTTTTCACATCTCACAAAGTTTATCGCAGCTAATTTTGCTTTATATGAATGTTTTAATTTTGCTTCATATGAATGTTCTAATATTGCTTCATGTGAGTGTTTTAATATTACTTCATGTGAGTGTTTTGTCAATTCAGTGAGGAGCATTTCCGAATCGCACGCTCATTTGCCTCGAATCTTTCCCGCAGGTCCAGCTGCGCGTGAGGTCACCACCACCGCCGCCGCCATGTTGCAACAGATCCTGGCCAGCATGCACATTGATGCGGAGCTGCTGGCGCACATGAGCGAGGAGGACCGGCACCGGCTGTTCCACAAGATGCGCGACGAGCAGGTGCGACGCTGGGAGGCCTGGCAGGAGAAGCTGGAGCTGGAAGAGAGCCAGCGTCGCAAGCCCAAGTTGCCACCCAAGCCCGGTAAGCCAGTCACGAAAATGCTGGACACTTGTGTTCCCAGGATGAGACATCAGTCGCCAGGAAGAAGCGCTGCAACTGTGCTGAGCTGCAACTGTGCTGAGCTGCAACTGTGCTGAGCTGCAACTGTGCTGAGCTGCAACTTGAAATGTTGCACGTTGAATTCTTTCAATAGTTGATGCGATCCTCTTATTATCTTTCAGGGTTAATTGTTGACAGGGAAGTATGTGGTTGGGAAATTCTGACGTTGATGCCTGAGTACGATAGAAGTGTACGGGAAATTCTTAAGTTGATGTTAGTTTGAGATAACAATGTGTGCTGCGGCATTTGAGTTTTAACGTTTATGCAGGTACTCCACATTGAATAACTCAAAAAATAAAAAACTGGTTGGACTTATTACAGTAACAATATGTACCCACAAGCAGCCCCAGACGTGGCCTATGGCTTATATTGACTGACATGAAACCGTGAATCTAATTCATCAGTAGCAGCGCTTCGTGGGGAATCGAGTTCGTCTTACGCACTTCTATTGTCAGTCATGCAGAATATTTCATTGACAGTTCAATTTCCATGCCATTAATTTAATTGTTTAGGTGAACGTTAAGTCATTTTGTGACTGTGACATTTGAAGATAATGAATGTTTCTTAGCCGGCCTGCAAAACCAAGGAGAATTGCCGTCAGAGCTGAGACGGCATTGTTAATACTAAAATAGGCCAGCATTGTAGTATATCGATTAGCTAGTTGATATCATTGCCACGCCTTCATTATGATAGGCTTGCCGTTACGAGGATTCTATAGCGTTCCAAGAATGCATTGATATCTTAAGTGCTCGCCGGTATAACGCCAATCACTTATTCTTTCGTCTTTTCAAACGAGATTAGCGATCTGTCCATAAAATTGCGAACGAGCCAATACTGATGGCTGCTGCCAAATCGAGGACATTTCTGCAGTTAATGAATCGGCTTAGAGACATTAGCCGGTGCTGCGCGATTGAAGAAGTGCGGCTCTCCATTTACGCCGAATAATATACATTGGCATACATACATTGAAGCTCAAATTTATTTGGCCTAATTATCGAACATTTGCTAACTATTTGGGCACGATTGTTTAGCGGTCTGACAAGTCTAATTATCAAACGATTTTAAATTCCAGTGTTGTTTTAAAAAGTCATTCTTATTGTTTCTAATTACAATTAAATTCATTATTCGGAAATTAGTCACGGGTGTGGCGTTAGACAAACAGGAGTAATACCAAGTTTCAATTAATATATTGATTTAATATATTTTTTTTAATTTTTACTGGTCATATCGTGTGAATGGAGACCGTGTGGATATCCAATGGTCTGCGAAAAAAAAAGGATCAAAGAAAAATTATGCGTTGATGCACGAATTTCATGAAACTGTTGATCATGATACAAACGGCGATTCGCTTTTTAGTAAAGCAGATCCACCATATGCTCAACCAATGGGACATTATCTTCATGTACATCGAACTGTTGAACTCGCATTACTGATTTTTAGTTATTCAGCAAGATAGCAAAATGCATGTTCCAAATTTTATTTTTAAAAACGTCTGAAAGTGAGTCTCACTGTTTGTGATTATGTCTCTCCGCTATCAGTTTTTCTGGATTGGGGAAAAGCCAGCAGTTGGGACACCGCATTCGAATAATCGTGGTTACAGATTTTTCAATAGTTTGTGCGAGCAAACTCCAACTCGGCGAATAATACCCTGCGCTCGGAAATGATGAATGTCGAAACATTTTTGCGAGCTAGGTAGGTGACGTAATTTCTAGCTGCTATCTCGGTACCAGAGGTTGGCGGCGGTGACTTGCCAGTAACCACAATAATCACGAAAATGGGAAATAAAAGAGTCGCCAAATATTGCTAACTGACAGCTCGATGTTTTATTTTTTATCTGCATGGTGAATAAAAGTCCAGATCTAACTATAGGTGTGTATGTGTGTGCGGTATGACCTACACGCCCAGCATTCAATGGTCCCGCGAACACGCTTGCGTGTGCTGTAATGCGTCATCCAAAGAAACAGCCGCTATTTTTGTTTCTTTTCAAATATAAGCTGCCATTCTCCTTGGCGCAGCAACGGTATAATGATTCAGTTTCAGGTTGCGCAACATTTAATACTTTTTACAACCGAGCAGTCCCTAGCTAGTGCCTCTCCCCGTCCTGGAGCAAATCCTTTAGTTGGTGTACTACTGATGGTTTCGAAACGTTTACGAATCACAGTCGTAAAACATAACCTGTACTGTTTGATGTGAAGATGGCGTTGAATAAAATATTTAAAAAAATAATAAATAATATTGAGCCTCACTATATTGCTCAGTTTCATGATTCAGGGCAGTATCGGATCCTTTGGCCTAGTCCAGCATAAAACAAGATTTGTGATTCACTGATTAACTCATTCATTTGTAACACTTTCGGTGTTGCTAGTTGCCTTGGGATGGGGATCACACTTGAGTGGGTCCGTAATTGTGCAAAGGATCACGGGGATGACGTCTGCACTATTTTTATGCCAGAATGAATCGGCGAAAGCGATCGTCGAAACGCATAAAATGCTTTTTTGATTGCCCTCCCGAGAGGAAATGTTTCATCCCTCTTTTTTTAGTAACCGTGTGGCTAAGGTGTGGCCAGCTCATGCTTTAGATTTTGGCAAGGTTTCAGTAAATGCGAAAGTGACGTTTTCGTATATTTTTATGTGCTTACACACGCACTCGAAGATGTGAGAAACATTGAGAGTAAATATGATCAAAGTGTCTACCAGCAAATCGTGAAACTTGGCGTTCCAAATATTTGTACTCCTAGGTACTTTCAGGAAGACGGAGGTGGGAGGGGGATATTAGTCGAGAAAAAATTGGTGTCCGCTTGTCTGCATTGTCAACATTTCCGGCCTTTGCGTCTTGTTGGTATTGTCTGTTTTCTTCTATTTTCATGGCGATATTGAAGATTAAATATAAATACGGATACAGGCTTACAAGAGGATGGATGGCTTTGTGTGTTGGGAGGTAGACAAGAATGTATGTCTGGATCTTGACTGGTTCGCCACCCGATTCGAAGCGGCGAAAACCAATATGACGTTTCTGCTTCGCGTAGCGTGACTGCCACAGCTCACAAGGTTACCTCGCGAAATGCGCACATCAATCAGTTGCACACGTAACTTGGGGATTATGTTACGAATTATGGGTGTCCAGATCTACACCTAGCTTATAAGTCTTGTGTTTAGAATGTGGCCATGGAGAGAGTATCTCAATTTTTCCTGTTGACATTCACGCAAAATTTATAAAATGTCCCGCCATTCGTTTTTTTTAAGAACTAGTATCGACTTTTTTTTTGTCCATTAACTGTAGTCAACCGCACTACAGGCCTTACGTCCCCCTCATGATGCTTAGACACTGTGCGAGGGGAACGACCAATACCCCGGGATCGAAACTTTCGAGAGCCCGCGCCGGGAATCGAACCCAGGACCGCCGAAACCACAGTCAGTCGCTAAACCAACTGGGTTACGACGAGTCGTACTGCTGTGGGACTGTGTCTCACTCTCAGGAATTGTATATAACTTTGCTTTTAGAACGATTCTACGATTCGAACCTTTGCACAGAAAAGTTCATGTTCAAGTATGTGACGTGTAATAGTTCAAAAATTACAGAAAATCGAACTGCAGTACTTGTTTTTTGGGCACGAATTTGTTACGAGAAGATCCGTTACGTTGTGCTGAATTAGTCTAGAGTTTCAGTGTTACCTTAGAGCGTTTAAAGTTTCACTCACTGCTCGGTTGTACTTCCTGTTTGAAAGTCTTTCTTTGACTCATCTCTGAACTGACTATTCTCGATCCCTCGCCAGGATTCGTGATATTAAATATTTGGATAAGTCTAAGTTGATATTTTTAAAATAAGCGTTGTTGGCTCATCGCGGCGCTGTAGAAGTCTCGGCTTAAGTGAGGCTCAATTGTTTCTGTACTCATCATACTCGCCGCATATCTTCCTATAATTAAGTTGTGAATTGATTGTAGCTGGGATTATCTCGTAATGCAAGGTTAACAAAATTCCTGTCCCGTGAGCGATTTTTTGATTGCCAATTAAAATTGACTGCCCTCTGCCCTTGTGGGCTTTCACCGTGCACGTAAGATAGATAGGCAATGTTTATTCTAGCCGTTATTAAAGTAACTGCAATATGAAATGGTTATTCCTTGCACAAAAAGGATTGCGGCAAAGTCGGCATTTGCACAAATTCGGGAAATTACCTTTTAATGGAAGGTTGGATTTTCAACTTTTTCTTTCTCGTTTCGTTTCACAGGCAAGAAGCGGGTGAATTTCCTGTTGGGCGCCGACGGCAACCCCTGGACCACCGTCATCGACGATGACGACGTGAACGTCAAGTACGGCGTCACCACCGGTCAGGACGACGACAACGACATGGACGCCAACCGCAACAATGCCGGCGTCATGGCCTCACTGGTTGTGCCAGCTAAGTAAGTTCCAAACCCACGTCATCGTGATAACTAATAGTTATATATTTCAATTCACAGGCAGAGTTTGGTGTACAATTTCTTCAAGCTTTATGAGAAAAAAGAAAAGTCGCAAGTTATCAAGCTTTGAGCCAGCTATCTGATGCCAATGCTCATGCCAATGTTTTTTTTTGTAACTATCTAACCACTTTTAAGTCATTACATGTATGACAATCATTGAACTGCATTCGCCTGCAGTTCCATAGAAATAGTCATGCCATGATGCCGACAGGTACAAGCAAACACTAGAATCAATGACAACGTCACAAAAAAAAGTTCGCTCTATTATGTAAATTAGAAAAAAACAACTGATGGGACATTCTATTGTGGTTTCCAATGAAATTGAAAATAGCTTTCCCCACAAAAAATGGAAAGGAGAGACCTTGCGGGGGGAGCTGTATGTTATCAGGTGCAGACTGGTGTGCATCTGAGGAATGTACTCGAGTGGTGTTGTTGATCAGCAAAGGAGTTTTCGGAGTAGTTACCGCTCGTGTGTTTTGGGGGGGGGGGGGGCGTTGATTATTTATTTGCGGACGACTCGTTTCGCCTTATCGCGTCGCTGCGTTGGCCGACGCGTGTTTGCGTTTTGTCTCGCTTCCTAGCACGATATAATAAACAGGAGGCCGGGGCTCCTAATCGTTCCGAACTCGCACCTCCGTCTCTTCCTTCCACCGGTTTCCTCGTTTCGACATTTGCCCTTGTGCTTATGTCGCGAGGGGGGGAATGATTATAAACCAATTAGTAAAATGAAGCCAGTGATCCCTGGGGAGACCCGAATGATGGTGGTGGTGGTTATTCTGGAGACTGGACGAAAAAAATCAATGACCTACATGATGGGCGCGCGCGTCACGCCACAGATATTCAATTTCCGACATACCTGCCCTCCAAGTACATGTTCATGCCAATGTATTTTTTTTGTAGTTTGCCGCCCAAATTGAGGTCTCGCCATACGTATAAGGTCACGAAAGCGGCAATATGAACGCTAACTGCGTGAAATATTAAAATAATATTGCCACGATTCTCATAATTTATGTTGACCTTTCGGTTTATAATCACTCAACTGATACACTAATTAATCTTGACTGGATAGCGACATGATTCTTGGTCGCTGCTATTTTTATTTATGAATAAAATAATATTAAAAAAGTCGCTCTTTGTACTAAAAGTACAACACATATTATGATTACAGTGACATTAAAAAGGTGATTTATTATAGTAAATAAATGTCATTATGAAGTAAATTAACAAGTAAGTTCCAATTTCTCAAATCTAAACTCAACATTGCATGAAAGAAGGGATCTTGAAATCGGCCAGTTAGTGGTCTGTTTAAGCCAGGGATAAAAACAAGAGTTCGGTGTTCTGCTCTAGACGTTTCAATTTGACTTCCGTTGTGAACTGTTGAGTCGAGGGCACACCGGAAGTGGAAGTGGCTTGCGTTCTAACAAAACCGAGCCGATCTCTACAAAAAAAATACTTTTCTGAGGTATTTCGCGTTTTGACGTTGGCCAGTAACACGTAATCGGCTGCATCTCCGAAAAGGTCGAGATCAGACAAGCGAACGAAACCAGGATTCTGTTGGCCAGTTGTGGTGGCGCCACCATCGAATCTTACGCGCCTGCGATCTAAAAGTCACACTCTCGCGCTCGCTCATGTGGATGTGACCAATGTGTTTGATGAGTGTGAAGTCGTTAGGCCGACCCCGCGTTATTTATACAGAGTTGTTTTGGGTGCCCTCTCTATTTATTTTTCTATTTTTAAACTTGTCATGTACGAACACATGGATTGCTGGCACCTCCCCGATGAACGCGTGCTCTCTCGCGTTAAACTTTTAGTACCGCGGCAACTTTATAGTTTGTTGGTGCTGATGCTGCTTCTGCAGAATATCTAAACTTAACACTGTCTTGCAAAGCGCCTCATTCCGGTGTGCTTTGTCAATAATAGCAAATGGTGACAATAGAAATATTAAAAAAAGTTGACGGGCAATGTTATCACGCGAGTGTCTTAGCGAATAAGAGTTCCCATTTCAAGAATGACTATTAAAAGTCAAACATCACAAATCTTTAATAATTTAAAAAAGCTAGTTAAGAGTGTTTCAAAATAAAAGAATTGGCAATTTAATTTCCAATTTACAACGAACAATCAGTCATTGGTTGAGCGACGTACTTGGTATTTCAATGGGGTCACACACAAGTTCTTTCCCGACACGAGCTCTCGAAATTTTAATTCCGGTGTACTGTTGACAATGTGCCACTCGAACAATTCTGAGCTTAAATAATTATTCTCATTTAGTTAGAAGTATATTCGATGAATGTCATAATTCGGTGAATTTTCTTAGTCTGTGACTGCACGTATATCCGATCACAAATACGTGCAGTAATATAAAATGACAAGGCATTTCATCAACTGCACAACCACTACGACTAAGAAAATTCACCGAATTATGACATTCATCGAATCGAATTTGTGAAAGTTCAGTAATATACTTCTAAATCTAGACGTTCTGCGCCAGTATAACTTACAAGAGAAGTTATACGGAACAATTCAGTAGTTGAAAGAAAAATTAACAGTTTCTCATTAGTAAAGAATTTTCGTCCGGCCTGTCCACAACCCCCATTTTTATTAAGTAAACAATTTGTTTAAAATAAACAAACGAATTACATATTCATATCTCTGCTTTTTTATGCTTTGGCCTCAATTGACCCGAATGTCAACATTTACGTGCTACTCGTTTCGCAAACTCTTTATTATCGCTGGAAAAAATCGTGTTCGTTTCCTGTCATAATTCTCGTCCGTTCGCCAGCGAGCGTTGTCGAAAGTCACGCGTTGACCGACGATTTTTTTTATATACTAGGTAGGTTTGTTTGTAGAAAGGTGTGGCAACCTCCGTAGAGTAACCAACTACTCTATGTTTGACATACAGCTCTTCTCTTTCATACCGGTGGGCTCAATTCGCGAAAATATTTCAAGTCTCATTCACCGACATACTTTTTTTGGTATCTAACGAAACCCATTTAGGAGGAGGAGTTTCCTTTCGACGAAGTCACATTTTTGAACTTTGTCAACGCACGCAGTAGCTGGGTTTTTTTAAGAGTGCATTATTTGAAATTCAGGAAAATCCAATCTCTTGAAAACCTGCAAATCAGAACATTGCGTCTCAGTCACACAATTTAACAATTCATTACTTGTTATTCACGTTCTACACCTGATGGGAAATAAAATATATTTTGCTTTGTCTTTTTGTATCAAAGTAATAAACAAATAACCAACAAATAAAATAAGAACCAATTTTGCCACGAACTCTTAATTAATAATGAACATTCGTCCAATTTAACGTGAGAATAAATAGATTCTGGCCATTTATAATTTGCATGTTACTTTTCTTGCTGACTTAACTGGCATGAACTGAGATGTACATGTAAGTTTCGAATTTCTTTTATTATATAAAGAGATTTTCTTCAATACGCTCAGAAATGAAAAAGATTACTAATCTAAATGAGATATCTAATCTAATATTAATGTGCGTGGTAAATGATATTCGAAAATGACTCGTCGTAGCCCAGTCGGTATTGCGACTGACTGGCTTGGCGATCTCGAGTTCTATTCCCGGCGCGGGCTTTCGATTATGCGATCCCAGGGTACTGGTGAAAATTTGCTCCTCATATAGAACTGTAGCGCCAAGAGGATTGCATAATCGCCTGTATTCATACACACTACAGTGAAGGAAATTACTAATTTGAATTGGTTTGGCTTTTTATTTTTGTCTTTTGCAGAAGTGAGGCAACGGCCGCCATCAGCTCACCGTCTATGAAGCGCAAGCCCAGTCTGGAAGCGGTGCAACTGCGCGGCCACAAGGGCAAAGCCCGCGACAAAGACGCAGACCTGGAGCGACGCGAGGATAAGGAGGTGCAAGAAGCGCTGACCCGTGCTCAGCGACTCTCGCAGATGTGGGATAAACAGTCGCCCGGACAGGAAAAGCAGGAGCGGCCCAGTGCCGTGCCGGATAGACTGTCTGCCAGCGATGAGCCGGATCGCACCAGCTGGCTGCACACCAAACAGCAGGAAAAACTCAAGGTACACTTGGAACTATTCTATTTTCGTCCTGGATGAATCAATTATCGATCAAATCGGGGATCATTTAGCCAGCCTCTCATTGGCAGACCCAGTTGTTCTTGACCCACTTTATCAGTCATGCGTTTCAGTGTGAGCTTTCTATGGGAACGCATTTAGAAATAAAGTAGTGCGTTGTAGTTCAACCTGCCAAAATGTATTGTTTTGGTTTCCACCACTCGCTAAATTGGCTGCTGCAAAATATTCATTGATTCTTTAAGTCGTATTCAGACTGTCCATAAACCGCTATTGTACTTAATTTATCTTAACTTGCGTAATCGCGTTTGTCAGTTGCAGAAGCCTGATCCAGGACGCGTTCCTGCGCCGTCTGGCACTGGCGAGGCGACCATGCCGGAGGTGAAGCAAGTGTACGCCCAGCTACGCAACACTCAGAAGAAGTGCACCGAAATGCAAAATAGCATTCGGCTCAGCATCGAAAGCGAAGAGTCGTTGAGAGATAAAGGTAATATATATTTTTTATCGAGTTATATTTAAAATCTTACTCATTTATATTTTTTATGTTTCGAGATGAAATTGTTTATCGACGCGAACCAGCTGCTGACAAAGAGTATGTGCCTTTCGCATCATTTTTCATTTGTTTCGTGGTCTGTAGACAAAACAGATCCGGAAACGGTAAAGAAAATCAGTGAGATTGCGAGAAAGGCTCGCGAAGAACTGGAGGTGCAGACGACAATTGCCAATAAGAACCACCGCAATCTAAGCAATACAACCACCCGGGCCGCCACCTTGCAGGTTACCAGGTTAGTGTCACTTACAGAACTGATCGTATAATTTCTGATAATTTCTTATTTGGAGTTTATTACCTGTCCGAAATCTATTATTAAAGTGACAACTCTTTGGAGTGACAATATTTATCCCAAGTTCTCGCATTTGTGCTACAAATTGACAGCTAAAATATTTTTCAAAATAATGACTTGTGTACGTAGAGTGCTGCAGTGCGCTTATATTTTTGCGTTTGTCTCATTTGGTACGCGAGGACAAAAAACAGGCCCAGCAAGCCCCCATCCAGAAGCGCCATCGTGGAGTGGTTCCGAACAGAGGAACGACCCAAAGGTACCGGATTGGACGCCGCCGGACGGAGATTGGCCACCTGGTTTCACGGTCAGTGGTTTGCAGGATATATAATATAAATTTTTTACGTGATGAATTTCAAATCACTATCCAAATTAAACATCAACTACTATCTACCAAATGCAATCCTGGAAACTCAATGCTGTTACGTCAAAAATAGTGTGCCAAATTGATCAACCTTCAAATTGAATTCCAGGCATGATTAGCCGATCAGAAGCCGAAGAGCTCCTACTAAAGCAGCCGGCGGGCACCTTTTTGGTTCGCTTCTGCGAGCGCATCTGGGGCTACGCAATTTCGCGGCGGACCGATGACAAGTGCAAGCACTACCTGATTGAGATTGCAGCCGGCAACTACCAGTTCCTCGGCGAGGGGGCCATGAAGTTCTGCAAGATGTCCGACCTTATTCGATATTATCAGGTACTGTGCGAGGCATAAAATTGTGTATCAATATGCAAAAATATTTTGCGGAAATCGCTTTTAATATCTTTCAATATATCTTTTCCCGGGTCAATCTCATTCTTATTTATGAATCAATTCAAAGCAGTGAGGTCAAGTGTTGATATGCTTACTGTATTTAGTTGGGTGTCAGACGATTTGTTAAATTCGAGAAATCCCTAATCTGACTTTCAATAAAGTAGAGTTGGAGCGAATTTCGTAATGTTATTTAATTTTTAAATAATCACCAAAATGCTTGAATATCGATAAACTTCTAGATAGAACCGATAAACGCGGTTTAGCTTTAACAAATAAATGATTAAGCATAATAAGGGGTAATAAACTGTGTTTTGTGAAACGTACTTTAAAAGACAAAACCTTTGTTATAACCCAAAAATTAAGATTTAGAATCCATACTTGCAATAACCTTTTTGGCTCTTCGCAATAACGTTTTCGGGAGCTGCCTTATTCTCCCTCATTATATATTTTTATTCATGGAGCCTCGTGGCATGCGAGCGAATAAGATGACAATCTGCGGAAATCACTGATTTTTTATTTGGTTTCCGCTCGCAGGTGCAACCGATCACTCACTTGGGCCACGACTGCCTAGTCATGCCATGTCCCAACCTTAACGAAGACTCCATCTACAAGGAACTGTTCGCCTAGGGCTGGCCCCGTTCGTCATCTGACAACGACAAACAAGAACAGTAGGACTTGGTACCCAACAGCGGTTGTTCTTTCTTTTCTACGAAATGTCATATCTGACACCGTGATATATACAGATACAAAAAACCAGTGCTGACGATGAGGAGTTTGAACCAGCCAACTAATGTTCAAAAGAGAATTTAATCGATCAATAGGAAAAATAACGTGAAATGACCAATTATCACATTCCTCGATACAAAAACAAACGGGACCAACCAATTGCCAACGGAAAACCACAATGGTCTTCACACCATTTCTGCCTGCCTATATACAAACTAGCCTCTTCGAAAAATTAAAAAAAGAAGCATATATAAAAATGAGATCACTAATTTTTTTAAAAAACAAAAATCGCTGTGCGTCGAAGTAGGGCTCCAATAGCCTAGACAAATGTGATGCAACAAGAAACATCGAATTTTTTTGTCGCCTGACTATACGAATACATGGTTATGCTTTTACGAATATGAAGATATTTTAGCTAAATTATTTTTAAAAAATATGAAGAACGTTTGACGGACGACACGCGCACTTTTTTCTTTTCTTTTTTTGCGAAAACTGAATTGTGCCCCACAAAACTTGGATGGTTGTTTTTTTTATACAGTGTTAAATGTCCTGTGACGTGGTTTTGTTTTGTTGTTTTTTTGACCACTGTCCTTTACACTTATGTAGTCGTATCTGAGAATCTGCGAGCGTTGAAACTGCGCGCATTTTCTTCACCGCTGCCGCCGACCTAGGTCTTCCAAACCGTCTTCCAACTGTGAGCTTGCCTACTCCCGGTGCTTGGGGATGGTGTTGTAGACCTCGGATAGCTCTAGCGTTAAATTGGAGAAAAGGAAACAAAGAAAAAATCAAGTGGTTATATTATAGATAAATGGGATTTTGAGTCCATATACCATAAATGATGTGTCATTGCTAAAAAATGTGCGGATACGCGTTAAACAGTATGTCCGGGCCTGCTTTTAATCATAGCAATGGTAATATATATATATATAGTCGACTGCGTTTCCCAATTTCCCGTTCCTCAGTGGCCCCTTGTGTTGTAGTGAAATGAATAGTTTTGTGAATAAACCGAAACCCGTTTTCATATTTTTAATGAACAATGACTATCTATAATAGTGTGCTTCTCACCTCGTTTGTCTTGTCCGTCAGAGAATCCATGTTTGATATGCTTGGAATGACTCCACGGAACGGAATCTTTTTGTGGCTGGAAAACACTTTAGTTCTGATCGGACTTAATGGACCTGAAAGGGCAAAACATCATCAACCAATTTCTCAGTATATATAGGTTCATCTTGAAATCAGGATTACAGTGTACAGTGATCAGGATTTTAATGAAATCTGCTATTCCATATCACTTGGATGTATAGGACGTCAGGTTGTTCGTTGAATGATTAATTACAATTTCTTGTGCTGGACACAAACCCAATAACTGGCGACGAAAACAGGATTAAACCCAAAAATGAATTTAATGTCGAATTCCAAATAATCACAGATGATTTCAGAAATAAAAATATACAAAAGCGTAAGATGGTAAAGTTCTGGCGATTACAAATATAGTGGACTGCATCGAAACAGTAGTCTCAAACAATCTAAGCCCAAGCTAGCTTTCGGATCCGAAAGCTAGCTTGGGCTTAGATTGTTTTTTCGTCGCCAGTTATTAGGTTTGTGTCCAGCATTCCACCACAAGAAATTGTAATTCTTCGTTCAATATCACTTGAAATCTAATACGGTTTTTCCTTAAATGTTACTTGACGTGCAAGTTTCAAATTCGATCGTTGACTCGAATTTTTCGTTGAAATTCTATATATATATATTTTTATATAAATTATGTTATTGTTCTACCTCTTGTCACGAAGACGATACATTGGAATATCATAGCTGCGAAACTGCTTACCAGAAGACTGCATTATGTTGGGAAGGGTGCTGTTGTTTTCGTGCTGCATGTACGCGGACATGTTGCTCTCAGCTTTGCTTCTCATTTTGGAATCCTGCGGTTTCATTTCCATCCCTGGACGTCGGTTGTGCAGGAGGCTGCGTTCCCCTTGCAGGGCTCCAAAATCACCGATCGGACTTTGACTACTCGCACCGCCGAGAGAGGTCAGCTCCAAGTTTCTACGCGATGCTTGAACCGGAGTTGGTTTCCGACTTCTATCTGTTGGCAACCTGAAACAGAAGTGGGCAATGATGTCAAAAAGGTTAGGTTATTTTTACGTTGCCCGGCCATTCAATTTTGTTCAAAATATTTATATTTTTGCGACAATTCACATTATAATTTATTGAAAGGAGTTTTAACCAGAAACTTGTTTGTGCGCAAAACAAATTCATAGAAATTGATCGGTTAGGCCGCATGATCACAGATTTCAGAAGTGGATCAGGAAGTTTCCGTGTTTCATTCATTTATATGTGATTTATGTCTTCTAGACTGTTCTTGTTCTATTGTTCAGTTACCGGTAAATATATTTTACTCACCAACTGAAAGGTTGGATAAGCAAGGAGTCTGCATCTCTATTTTTGGCATGATAGCTTTGATGAGGCGAGAGAAGGCGTCTTGATTCGGAGTTGCTGTTCTTTGCCGAAAAGTTATTGTTATTGATTGGTGGAATGGGAAAGGCAGATAGAGGGTGGAAGTCAGGTGATTCTGGCTCGTTGTAATTCGTCACTTGGCAGTTCTAGGAGCAATTAGGAGTAGTTAAGCGCAATTAATATGAGCGTAGACACGAGTCATTGCAGAAATAGCTTTAAACCAAATTTGGATAAATCTAATAGCCTTTTATGAGAACGGTCAATTTCATTTTTTTAAATCCTTCTGATTAGGTTTGTTATGATCTGTAAATCTTACGCATTTTTGTTTCTGATAAGCGTCGAGCGTTTCATGTTGCATTTAGTTTGTTTTGATTTTTTATATTTTATTATTTTCGTTTACGCCCAATTTTAAGAATTATTTTTGAAAATGGCTTTTCGCGTCACTTTTTTTGTCTGTACCTTTCGTTTTAAAAAATTTAACATTTGTACCATTCTTGATCTTGGCGGACTAAGCGGTTTTACTTTCGTTGGCGGTCTTTGGCTTTGAACTGGCTTGTTGACGGTGTTCGATGTCACGGCACATGCCACTGGCTCAGTAACTTGCGAATCACGAATCAACGGTATCATCACCATTTTATTGAGTGCTTCGTCCATCTGTAATATTTTCAAGCAAAATTTGTGTTTTATAAAACGAAGTCAGTGAAATCTTATTAAATTGGCTAAATTATCATTTCGATTGTGCAAAACTCTTACTGATGTTAATTTTCGGGATTCGTTTTCTTGGGTTGTTTGCCCAAAGAATTTTCCAGACACGTAATTTTTCTGAGTGGGCATTGGCTTGTTGAAAACTAGGCTGCCCGAAAACTCCAATTGAAACTTTCGCTCAAGCTCCACTAAAAATCGCTCAGGAAATCTAAAAATCATAAATCGTGAATTAGTTTCTCATCACACAAAAGGCACTGCACAAACTTGCAAAATAAATTATAGAATGATATACCGATCCCATGTGAAGTACTGGTGTTGAAGAATATTTGTCGTCGTCATTCTTTCGTTAGGGTCAATTTTCAGACACTCCTATTAATTTAAAAAATTGAACCCTTACTGTTTGGAAACGCTTGTAAATGTTTGACATAAGCGATTTCGAATTTTAACCAACCTCCAGAAAGTCGATCGCCATAGTGGGCCATGTCATGAATTTGTCTCTGAGAGGAAGTATAGTGACCGGTGGCGATCGCATTCCCTGGAACATTGGGTTCCTATCCATCATGTCTTGGTGTTTCAGAGCCAGATTACCTGAAATCAACAGTTATAAGTAGAAAAAATATTGAATAGGAACGCTGCGAAAAATTGGATCGAAGCTAGATGTTTAAAATTGCAATAGAAATTCAACGTGGATAGTTCAATATGGATTCTCTCCACTCACCCATGTGCCTCATGATACAGAACAGCTGATCGATGTCCGACTCTCCCGGAAACAGGGGATCTCCCGTGGCCATCTCCGAAAACAAGCATCCCACAGCCCAAAGGTCCACCTCCCTTTGAAATCAAGACAGAAGTTCATTCTGATATTTAATTACGCCTTCTTATTCACCTGAACTTGAATTGAATCGGAATGGAATATTGATGCACAAGCAGGAACCTTGTGCTTGTGCCTATTTTAGTAGTCTAAACAATTTTTTTTTTGCGTTTGCTCTACTAACTTTGTATCCCCTCGATCAATTGACTGACAAGTGACCAGCAATGCCAATCTTCACTCACTTTCCGTATCTGGTGTCGCCGACGAGGAGTTCTGGAGCCCTATACCATCGTGTTGCCACGTAGTCTGTGCACGATTCTCCTTTAGTCGCCAGCAGCCGAGCAAATCCGAAGTCGCAGAGTTTGACAACGCCCAAGTTTGACACCAGCACATTCTCGGGCTTCACGTCACGATGAACAATCTGGCGAATAGACAATACAATTAGTTTCATTATTTTCATCGATGGTTGTCTTTGCGTGTTATGTACAAGTTTTGATTTTGTTGTTGATGTCTGTTTTTATTTCAGACTTGTGAAGATTTTATTTTTACTTACGTTGTTCAGGTGACAGAATTCAACCCCGCGTAAAATCTGCCAAACATATTCACGGCAGGTTTCCTCTCCCAGGCCTCCGGGCTGTCAAAAGATTGAGTTATACATTTTAATGAGTGTTTAACGCTTACCCACCTAGCATTTTAAAAATACCAAATCTAATTTAGTGTCGTAATGTCATATAGTGATTAATTCGTGCGGCGTAAATCGAACAGTAACATGGCGAGGAATAAATCAGTTTGCCGTTTGCAGAAAAAGTTACATTTGAGAAAATGTTATCATGATTTAATTATCAGAGAAATAGTGCGAAGTTTAGAAAAAACAGAAATATTTAGACACTAAAGTCATGAGCGTCATTACACTGAAGTCATTGTTAAATTAAATAATCCAAATTGGTTGCAAAATTTTCGTCTTCACTCGCCAATGATTTATCAAATTCACAAGCTTCACCTGTTGTTCCAATTCGTCCAACACCGTATGGTCCACGTACTCCAATACGAGATACAGATGTTTTTTTCGTCTGAAAACTTCGATTAGGTTCACCAAATTTTCGTGGCGCAATTTCTGTGGACAATTCAATAGAAAAACGTTTTTAAAAACTGTTCCATATAGTACCCACTCCATGGAAAAGAAAGATAACATTTTGGGACAAGTCAACAACATGTTTGTGTTGATTGTACGAAAAGCTTTATTTGTACAGCAATGTTACTGACTGAACAGTTTTCCCTTACCTTTAACATGTTTATTTCGCGCATGGCGATCTTCCTGATCAGATGGTCCTCGTCCGTCTCCAAGAACTTCTTGATGGCGACAACCTGACCGCTCTCTTTGTGCCGACACTTCATGACCACGCCGTAGCTGCCTTC
Source organism: Mycogona germanica (assembly GCA_034698785.1). Lineage (NCBI taxonomy): Eukaryota > Metazoa > Arthropoda > Diplopoda > Chordeumatida > Chordeumatidae > Mycogona > Mycogona germanica. Next base: position 24,448 of record JAQGBY010000324.1, on the reverse strand, counting down.
GCCCACCACTCCTAAGTTCTCGTACTTGTTCATAATTGACCTCTTCAGCGGTGCGACAATTCCTTAAAGTAAGACAAAACTTTCGTTAATCTCATAATATTTGAAGCGCATCTATTATTTCGGATATGTAAATTTTCAAATGATTTATTTGCCAGTCACGCGACGGTGCAATTGGGATAGTTTTGGCAAAGTTTAGTTCACTCACTTGGCTGGTCGAAGCGAATCATTCCTATGATTTTTATTGTTTTTAATTGCCCGAATATTTCATTGGTGCATATATTATCTACTTGTATATGTGCATCTTTTTCATTTCAGTATTTTTTATTTAACAAAAAAAAGAAATGATGGAAAATATAGCTCTCATTAAAGATTATAATTAAATTAGCGCGATTTTGTATGCGACTGTGTTGAAGCTGCCATTTTTTCTTTCTGATTTTTGTTGTCGAAAGTTTTTCGCAATGTTGCCACACACGCCAAACATTGACAATTAGAACGCGCAGCCCATTATTTTACACGCGATCAAATAAATACTGTTTTTCTATGCGCTTAATGCCTGCCTGCAAAATATATATGGCATTATTTTGTGTTTGCATTAACGCAACAACGTTGAGCTCAATTCCGGCTATATTGGGAATCTCAAATTATATATTGACGAATGCACAGTGTGAGAGCGCCAAATTACACTTCCGAATTACACGCAAGATGGGTACATGTATGGACATTTTTTAAATATATTTTTTTTAATCAACTGTAGTCAACCGCACTACAGGAGTATTGAATTTAACTTCCTTATTTCCATAACACAGATAATTATTTAGGCATCAGGGTCTCCATGATCAAACAGTGCAGTTACCACCGATACCACGGTCCCATTTACTCAATTTTTGGTGAATGCTTTTTTACATTCTCATTCGCCGGAGACTAAATTGTCTCAGTAAGAAGAGATTGTCGTCACCTTTCGTTTCATCAAATCGGAGGTTATTCTTATGATATTTGATAAGGAGGCTCACCGGTAATTTTGTTTTACCCAGGCTTAGTAGAGGGTTTTCTCGAAGGCAATCAAGGGGAACCAATTTTTTACGTACACTACTCAGTCTTCCTAAAAACTGCGAATATTTTTTGAATTTTCTGTGTTTTGATAATATTGGGTTGCAAGTGGTCCATTAGCCCATATACGGTTAATAGGAAATAAACCATCGAATCAATAAAATTGATCCAGGAAGTGTGTTCGATTCTCTCGAAGTCTGTGTGATCTATTGACAACTGGAGTAGGTCTGTATATATATTCCGACTCATAGCTCATATAATTTCAATAAGCTCATAAGCTTGACTGTCATCGAGGGAATGCCCAGACCGTCCCAGCTGTGTTTAGTCCCCCCACCCCGGGGGGGGGGATCGAAAATTGGTGTTATAGGTTAACAGGTTGACAATGGTTAAACTATTATTATGGTTACACGGGATCGTCTTGCGTTGAGTACATTCACGCACCACATTGTAACACACTGTACACGGATCACATTGTTGTCGCATCGAGGACATCGCGTACTCCAGCAACGTTTGAAGCTTCGGAAGTTGTACAATGACAAGAGTGACACCGATACACCTTTTTTATGAGCTCCACATCAGTTTAAACACGGGCTGGCATTTGGTGTTGAGTGGGTGGATGTATGGGACAAGCTCACAAAGAGCTCGGCGACAGAATTGACGGCTTTTAATTTTGAATTATTTGTGGTGTATAGTTCTGTTGATGGGGGGTTGCGCCTCCTCTTCATTCAGCTTCGGTTCCGAGGAACAATTAGTTTTGGTCGAGATTGTCATGAGGAAATTAGTGGGTTATATTTACAATTACACATAACAGCTTGTTGTTGTGATAGACTTTAGTATTACTAATTTGCTGTTGCAAACCAATTACGAGTGTAAATTAAAATTATTAAAATGGTTTCCTTTTTTCTAGTGCCTGTTATTAAAAATAGCGTTCTTATTACGTATAATTCTACAGTAATTTGGTGGATTCAAACTTACGACAGTTCACTCAACGAATGGCGATCATTTGGCAGTGGATAGAATTCAATTTGCAATTTAACCAGCATCACAATCATCGTGAAGGCAACAAACAGAAAAGGTTTGTCATAATTATTTTAATCGAATATACGGTGAGTGTTCACTTTATACAGAGTCTCAAATCCAGAGCCTATAAAAATAAATCCCTTTTCTTTTGACCCCTGCCATAGGTCCCTTTTTTGGGGATTGCTTGAGGGTAAAATTTGTAATTTGTAATTCCAGCTCCTACATCCGTGCACCTACGACCATGCCACGTTCAAAGTCACTCAAATCATGTTTCCCCATGTTGATGGTTAAATGGTAGATTCTTAGCAGATATTTGCAACATTATTTTATACACCGTGCAACGAGGTCACCTGACATAAATAAAAACCGGACAGGTCAACAGATTCCCAAAAAGAATGGAGTGTACCTAAGAAAGTAACCACTCAGTATAGATGAATTTAGACTTTATTTTGGTCTTGTAATTTTACTAGAAAAAGTCTAGGCGAGATTAGTGATCAATACAAAAACTATTGAAGATCAAGTGTACTGTTGAAGCCGGGTTAGTGGACCTCGCGTCAATCCCATGTTTATTTTAGCAGTTCCTGTCACTGGTCTTCGGCGACTCAATTATATAGCTGGCACAGGTACAATCGTAGATAGGGGAGAAGAAGGTAGCGTATCAATGACCATGTAATTGATATTCGCGTCACCGGATTAAGCACACTATCCTGTCAATGACTCCTCGATCTTTCTCCTTTTTCTGCGAAATACATGGCATTGTATCACTTGTTATTCTTTTTGTTTGTGTCTGCGAAAAATATACGAATGCTCAAAATACACAATTTATCTTCGTCGAGTGAACATTTATTATGCAACCTTGCATTTCTGTATTTTTTTTGTTTTAGTTTATCCCATTAATCGTGAAATTATTTGGTTATTTCGAATTGTCGCTTCTCTTGCGTTGTTTATCTCATTTTAAAATGATGTCATTTTTTTTATTTCGCCTGTTATCTGCCCGAAGCAAATATCCACAATCCAAATATAGAATTGAGTTTTCGCTACCGATCACGTCCATCCCCTATTCCATTTCAACGTCAATATTGACGTTTTTTGGCGGAGCGGTTTTACAGGCGCCGTAGCACGCATACATTCTGCCCAACCTCCCCTCAGCCAAGGCTCGACTATGGCACGGGCTAATAACGATAATAACACTGGCAGCTTATGTAGCGTTACGTCTATGGTGAATAGAGGCCACTGACCCCAATGACCAGTAATAAGGGCCGGCGCTGAGCAAACTCATTAAGTGGAAAACGATAATACGAGCCAAATTCCCCCTACCCGCCCACACGTCTCTCCTGTGGGGGATTAAACCATCACGCCATTCATTGCACGTCTGTCGCATTTCCGGAAGTGAATTATCCATTTTGCTAAGGACGTTAGTCTAAGTAGTGGATCCGACTGGCCATTGCTTTAGCGAATTCCAGAATGGATATGACATATTTTTGTAGTCGTTGTTTAGTCGATTGTTGTGATGAAATAAAAATCAAATGGTAAAATTAAAAGAAAAACGTAATTTGTTAAATAGCTGTTAAATGATTCACAAATCGTTCATAAGCTATTTCTCGAACAGAAACTTTCGAGGTCCTGTTTTAGAATATAAGATTTTCACTTTTCTCTGCACGTGCAAAATGATTGCAACGCTAGCCAAATTAGTAGTTTTCAGCAAGTGGCGTTTAGACATTGGACCAAAATCGGCGAGCACAAGAACACGAGAATGAAAAAATTAAATACTGCGCCCATCTCAAATCTTATAGAACAATTTGCCGTCTCTGATGCACGTGCAAAAATGATTGCAACGCAAGCCAAATTTATACTCGGAAAATACGGTAGCTATCAGCAGGGGGCGTTTAGACATTGGACTACAATTGGCGTGGCCAAGAGTACCAAATATAAGTTAACATATTTGGTTTTTGTTGAATTTAAAGAACAATGACTAATTTTCTGTTATAACTTATATTTTCCAACTTACAATATTAACGCCTTATATAATAGATTTTCAAATTGTAAGCGAGAAAATAAGGCAGTTACAATTTTGCCTTCCAATACAATACACAGTAGTTGGGCATGAAATCGCTGTACGGAAAAAATATTAAATGAAATTTAAAAATAGGCCTACGCGTGTTTCGATTTCGGTAAACAAATGCCGTCATTTACAATTTCCTCTACGGTGTTCACCACCGAGAAAAACAAATGTTTAGTGGCAAATTTTTCGCAACTGAAACAAAACATTTCCCAGCATCATGGAATTTTAATTGGAGCAAAATTCAATGAGACATTTAATAGATAAAAATATGATGAGTCGAACATTACATTGACATAGGCACGCCACATCGGGCTTAATTGTTCGTAAGCAATACCATTTAAAATATACATGTTTATCCCACAATATAACTGCGCCCTGTTCTGGACTCAACTAGCCAGCCAATTTGTTCAAAGGGCATTTGCCGCATCGCTTGCCTTGTGTGATTGCTTGCTTATTAGGGTGAAATAACGTGTCTTGTCTACTCTTGTGTTTGTTATATAGGTCTTCCCCCTCCCCCTCAGGGGGACGACCTGAATATTTTGCACAGCCTATGGGTGACACGATGTAATTACATAAACATTGGACCCCTATTTTCACATAAATTTACTTTTCATTTCGAAACACATTTTGTAAAAATAAACGACAATCTCGAAAATTATAACACATAAAAAATGCAATGAGTTATAAATTATGTCGCTCATGTGTCAAACAAATACTTCGGGTACATAATATTTCGGTTACAAAAAATGATCAAAAATCACAGAAGCGTGAGAAATAAAGAAAGGCTGCTTTCAACTAATATAGATAATTTAAAATTGTGGGAGGGGGGGGGAGAAGTAAGCACTATACAGTAAAACATAGTAAGAAGTAACATTTTTATATAAATGATATCTTTTATTGTGAAAATTTGCATCTCCTGGAGGAACGTTCACCGAAATGCATTTTTTCTCAAAACTGTGTCATTGATGTCAATATGTTGTTTGAACATGTTTCCAAAAGACAACATTTTCAATATCAAAGTTTACCGTTAGATGACAACTGGTGATGACGATGGAGGCAAAGCGTGTAAAATGCTTCTACTCAACAATTTATTTTTTGCACTTAGACCAATGTTTCAAGGAACATTCAATTTGTACCGCAATAAAATTTTTTTTTTTGATAATATAAATGCCAATTCCAGAATACTGAAATCGATAGATTGAACGCATTTGTCATTCAGCACAAAATTGTTACAATCCAATTTAACCTGCAATTTCTAATATCAATTTAAAAATTACAGCCAAACTTTGGACTAATGTTCAGAAAATAGAAAGTATTACTAACTATCTACAGCTGTAAACGTCACCTAATCGTACATTTCCACTCAATTCTCTAAAAATTCGTTGTACTGAAACTGCATCACTTGATTTAAATTGTAAAACATCGGTGCAACGCATTCGTTTTTGAGCGAGCTATTTCTGACACAACAAAGGTTAATTGATTTGTGTTGGCATTTCATTAGCGTTTGCATAGATTTGAGGGCCACATGCTACGCGTCTGGACACGCATTAGCTGACGCGCGATTGGTTGTCTGGATCAATTAGAAAAGCAATCGATACAAGGGTATAAAAATTCACATAGAGTGGCAACCAACACAGCTACAGAATCAAATCCGATTCTTCCAAGCTGACTGATCTCTTACCTGGGTTAGTCGTTGCTCATGGCATCGACGCCAGCGTTGTCCTGATTTGATTTCGGAAACGGTGGATCCGATTTCTGCCAGGGACAATATTGGTGACAGCCGAGAAAGTCCAAGGTTTTTTTGGATGTCCGATCCAATGCTGTGCGCGAATGCGGGTATTGTGAGCACTGCGGGAAACGCACTTTGTGAGGGGTTGGCGAGGACGCGCTCTGTTTCTCTTTCTCTCCTTGTCGCTTAACTGTGTGTGCGTGTACGGACCACACCTGCGTCAGTCGGCAGGTGCGTCGATAATGGAAACAGTTGCCGTTTCCATATTGGGGGAAGAGAACACCTGGGCAACGAGGGACTGCCATAAAATACTACAAACTGTGCAAAATATATCACAGGGGAACGATATCTCCGAGGCTGAAACACGAAGTATTTTATTCAATTGAAAAAAATATTTAGATTGCTAGAATCCATTCGTGGATCAAACACAATTTATTCATTTTGAACGTGCTTGAATTTTTATTTTTGTTTGAACCTGTTTTACACGTTTCTCCCTTTTGTGGGAGGTCCGAACTATTCGAAACGGATCAATGAAAACAAGCTAGATAATTGCTTTTTACAAGTTCTTGCATTTGGATGATGTTAACCCTGACGGTCAATGCTAATGTAAGGACGTGCATACAATTCTCGAAACATATGACCCAAAATATTAATTAAATTACCGTTTTCTGCACACACACAGCACATATTTGGAAAAACAATCGTGTTTCCCCAAGCTTGTTTTGTAAAGCACATTTTTATTTGGTTATCTTGATCTTGGTTGTTTGTTAAGTTTGTTTCGAAGATTACGGGAATGCCCCTCAGCGGAACGGTCGGTTGAGTTAGTTATCTAAATAAGAACGCAGAGGAAGATTCGCGGTGCGTTGCGGATGCGAGAATTTATTTACCTTTAGTGATTCTTAAAACCTCCTCGCCAATTTCTCTTTCTTGAAGAAAAAATGATAGAAAATATTAATTCCAAATTATATCGACGTAATTTACAAATATATCTAGAAATTGTATTCTTGCATTAGATTTGAACACAAATTTGAATTGTATTAATTTTTTTCTTGACTACTCTGAGTTATAATAAATTTTCTAAACTGAAAACAAACTTTGTGTAAGTTTCACTTCAGACTTCCCGCCACAAACGCTGGAAATCCGCGTTTACCGAAAACAAATGACACAATATATACTAGAGAAGAGAATGATATATATTCTTCAGCGTTACCATATGCAGCGAGGCCGATTGGTTAAGTCGACCATAAGATTCAAGGTTTTGTCATAAATCATTATATTCATATAAGAAACCTCTATCATTCTAATTAGCATTAGTTGTTGAGCTGGACGTTTACCAGATCTTATCAAACGTGACCAAACGTACATATATCTTTCTATTACGTCTATGTCGTTGTAATCGTTTTTTACGACGGCAGCATTCCGTTAGTCACGATTATCTATTTTAGATAAGTTAAACTATCTAATAACTACGAAGCCAAGAATTCCCACGAACATGGATTTCTCTTTGTCCAAGTATGAACGCGCCCATTATATAATTCACCTCAATAGAGAACATGAACACCGGAACGCAGCTATCTCACCTATGCATATTTCTCACGGTGGATTACAACTACAAACATTGCGATCATCGCAGACCTTGTCTAACTGTCTCCTCCTTTAACCGCGCCCCGCTGATCGTTCGCAGCGACAATCGCGAACTCTGCTATGGCGTACGGAAGCGCGCGGGAGCTATATTCCGTCATGTGCGTGGGTCATGTGACTACGCGTACGCTATATTTTTGTGAATGATAGTCACGGGACTGTGGCTCTTTTTCAACCCGCCACGGAGATATTTTATTTATTCAATTGCGGCGATGGATCTCTACTATTATGTTTCCAGTTTCAAAATATGGCTTTGCTGAATAAACTGTTCAACACCCGCCGGAGAAACAGCGGCAGGTCACAGCAAAGGGACTTTTTGGATTCGTCCGGGTGAGTTGTAAAAGCTAAGGGCGGGAAGGGTGGTGGAAGTGGGGGCGGGGGAAGCAATAATTTCCAAGCTTGTACAATCGACGCTCGTTTCTCACTTCTTGGAAGTAGAGCTTGTACGCTTTTGGTTCCAAGCTCGATTGTGAAATATAAAATGAATGAGTTTTTAGTTTCCATTACGATAGTCTGTGTCTGGAACTTGAGACTGCTGGTTCGGGTTGGTGGTCTCGAAGTCCAGATGAGCCTCTGTGACACGAGATTATGTTACGTTTGACCAGTCTGGGAGGCCAAGATTCAAGTCTGGGTTCTGGTCACGAGTGCTCGATCTAGTCTGTGGTCCTGGTTGTGTATATGCTCTACTCTGCTTCGGGTTTTGGTGGTTATTGTACACAGCTGTGCATGACATAGAGGACATGTAACCCTTTTCTTACCCTATCGATCCCGAGCAAAGAAGGGGTTGATTAGCTCGCTAACATTGCCAAGATCGAATCAACATTGTGGTCATATGATTAATCCTTGGCTCAACGATAACGGTTACAAACGTTTGATTTAATCTGGTACATCGACTACGTGTACGACATACATTGTAAGTTTTTCAATAATCATGCGTGGTTTCTGAATTTTTTGAGTGAAATAATCAAGGTGAAACTACAGGTGACCACCAGAACATTAAGAGGCCAACGTCCAAACTAGGTAGAGCTTAGTTAATTTGGTAAGGACGAAGCCGCAGTGATTAATGCCCACGTGTGGTCCCTTTTTAATTTAGGAGAAGTATCTTGGTAAGCACTAACCTTGCTGGAACCCCATTGGACGAGAGGTATCATCCAAAAGTTGGTCTCTGAGGTTTTTAGCTTCGCATTTCTCTTTTCAGAGCACGAATGCGCATTCAAAGATTTTCAATTCATTGAGTTTTAGGTGCTCTTTTTTTTAGTTGTAGGTGTTATTTGTTTGATTTTTTTTAAGTACATTCCAGAAAAGTCCGCTTATAAAAGGCTGAAAAATCAGCCTGTTGGTGTCGTCCTCTTGTTCGGAGTACTTTGTTCCTGGTTTAAATGCCAATTTGGTTAGTGTTACTGGGATAACATCTGGTTCAATCGATACACGTACGAATTTCAATTATGACGTGAGGGCAGTTTGCCTTTGATCTTAAAAGACACAATGGGTGGGTTACAAGAAAAAACTATACCACTTAAGTATTACCTTGCCACAAAGCGTAATCGTTCAGTTACACATCAAATCACTTTTTCAAACCTCGAATAAATTATCACACTCTGCACTAGTAATTTCAAAATATTCAAATGAGCGGCTCCGAAGTGGTTCAAACTGGTCGAACCGGTTCCTGCCTAAAGAAAACAATTAGTCGACGTGGACTAAGTGAACAGTGGCACTGACCCCGCAGTTCCAAAGTTAGCGTAGGTCAACTGGAACCGTACTTGTAACAAATAGGCTTTAGCCTCTGATCTGGACTGTACTATGCTTATTAGTTGATCCAAAATAAAAACCTCGAGTTAAATATTGAATTACGGTGTACGTGTACGAGCTTGGTCTGGCTTAGATTTAAAATTAGCACTTCACTAGCTGTAAACGATATCAACGAGTGTAAAAATCGAAACTCATTGACGACCGTGGATTAATAAATCCAATATTGTCAGTTTGCCTGTGTAAACTTTCGTTTTTTTACATCGTCTTGAACTGAAAGAAGACGTCCTTGAGCATCTGATTAAATATATTTTATTTATTGTTTATTTTTTCGGAGTGAGCTAACGTCGTGTTATTCTTTATTTGACATCCAATAAAAGCCTCCAGTTAAATATCGAATTACTGTGTACGTGAACAGAGCTTGGGCCTGACTTAGATTTAGAATCGGGCATTTTTGACATTGTCTCGACCTCTGAGGACGTTCATGAGTTTCCATTTGGAGAAAGACATTATTTATTATTTTTGAATTACTCATTCATATATTATTTGCTTTGATAACCAGTGCAACAAGAGCATCTTAAATATCCTAAACCATAAGTGATATTTGCTAACTCATTCGGCATTTCAGTCTCACTGCTATAAATGCAATTCTAGATTTTTAACAATTCGCTATTAAAATGTTCCCTATTTTCTCGTCTTCCCTTCCATTCCAAATTTCTCGAAATAGCCATTTCATTTGGCTCACCAAACACACAAAATAATCTGATCCATTCGAACCATTCAATGAAAAATTGAATTGAGATTCGGAAAAAAGTAAAGTATGATGAACGGGAATTTATATTTAAATATAAATTATGTATGATTGGCACATTATATATCCTATCTAATGAAACAGTTTGTGAGAAACGGAAGCATTCAGTTATCTCGTCCGCCACCAGAGACAACTCTAGAATCAATGGTCTCGATTCCGGGTTAGGGCTTAACTGTCACTTTCAATATTTCGATAATGTAATGTTTAATTTTTCATAAAACTCATTTTGGTTCAACATTTTTTGTCAAAAAGCGCAGCGTCAAGGTCACTTTCAGCGCGCTTTCCAATACTATCGATATCGGTGCCACATTTTTGCTTTTAGGGGCGGATTTTTGTGGTCGACACTAAAGTCTATCGTCGGCAAAACTTTGTAGACCTTTTGTCCTTTTAAAGCGCTTGGCTGGCGCAGCGCCACAATATAGAACAGAGACGTACTGTTACTGTACGCTTTGGTGCGGTCCTCGTGACTGACGCGATTGTCATTTTTGAATTCTGTAGGTCCCGCTTTTTTATTTTGAGAAAGTTGTAACTGCCTCGCATCTCCCGCCACATCCTCGACCACGTTGTTCCGCTGCACCGTCTGATTACTCCGTATTTTGGCGATCCTGATGATGCGTGACTTCCGTCTCCGGGGCCATCGAGTTCGGGACGGTCAATGCCACTGATTCCGTGGAAAAACTGACATTTGAAGGGGGTGGAAATGAGACAATTGATCGCGAAGTTCTAAGGTTTAGATTAAATTGCAGCATTGCGTTGTCTTTTGAGGGCGTTGAGCGTTATCTGTTGGGGAAGATTTTTGAATTTATTTTTCCTTTTATCAGAGGAAATATACAAGTGCACATATTGTACGAGAAACTTGGCATACAAAAATAAATTATTGTGGTGTCCGAATTTTAGGGGTATCTTTTTGAACAAGTTGACATCTCGAAAGCTTGCTTGGGCTTTTGGATTTCCTAGTTTCGGTGCAGTCTACTACATTTATACATTTTCTCTGTAACATCTTTTAATATGTCCATCTGCAATTCAAACACATTTGTTTTTCGTTAACTTATGTGAATTTTCGCGTTTTCGTCTGCGGTTTTTGGGTTTGCGTCCAGCTTACCGCATTTTATTTTATATTCATCTATTGATATCCCTGGCGTCTCCAAATGAATTTCTCTGGATTAAATTATCTTGCTGAAATACTCAATAAACTATCGGTTGAATCAATTGGATGCTACCGCAGTCATATTAAATTATATCTATTCAAACATAGCCAACAGGGCACGACGCTATCACGATGTGCAAAGGTACCGGAAGGAATCAAGTCCGAATACGACTTGCACCTGAGTCTGAACTTATCTACCCACTACCTAACTTCCTGCACGAATTCCCCACTTGTCATTGCCGGTCGGTAAGGTGTACTCGACACGAAGTTGTTAAGGTGGGTGGAGAGAACAGCCGCACCGCTACTCTTTCGGACACTTACGAATTGCTCTGGCATTCATCATCCCGACCCTGCGTCATCCACGTGACGTTGATCCCCGGCAACCAGCCACATGACTATATGCGTCCCCGTCCTTATAATCATTGGCACCTCGCCTCTGACTGCTTGCAGCAGCCTTATCTGTCTTTATCAACAGAGCGTTGCGGCTGAATCGTGGGCCATATTCCCCCCCCCCGTGTCATGTGATCTGAATGAAGGCCCTCTTCTGCTCTGGGTATATTTGTCAGATTGTTATTGGTTGTCGAGTTTCATTTCCATTTAAAACGGCGCACCATAACGCTTACGGCGCATTCTTCAAAGTGGTTATTCGAGACGGGAGTTTTCAGCCATTGAAGACCGACCAGAATCTGGTGGCTAATAGGCGATGAAAATTCACCAGAATTTTGCTTCTAAAAAATTCCATCACGAATTTGTCATGAAGCGATTTTTCAGAATTTTACTATCATAGGAAGCCATTTATTTTCAGTAACAGATTTCTGGGTGATTATCATACTTAGCTTCCATGCTATTTAAATGTATTTGCGATGTTATTTCTAAGTGAATTTGGCTTAGCGGTGACCGCATTTCGGATATTTTGGGCTTATTCTAACTTTGAGGGTTTTAAGGGTGTTCCCGACGTTTGGTGTCCGGGTCTCGACAGTTATCACGTGCCCATTTTTTTTTGTTAGCCAGACGTGGATCCCTGCCAAACCCAGAGACCCATTCGGGCTCAAATGGGATAATAACTTTACACACAAGCACACACATGTACTCACATACACCGGTGACTCGAGCTCCACTTTTCGAGAGTGTGAAAGCAATCTCAGAATATAGCCGTGAACCAGAAAACTGCTACAAAAACACTGCCGGCTGTTCGCTTTTATGTTTGCTTCAGACTTAAATTGAAAAAAATTCCGCATGGCGATTATGTTAATTAAAAGTTTCAAATTTGCAGTCGAGTTTATTTATATTTCTGACCCGAGGTGAACTTTTAATTGACTTTCGTGGTTATTCAAAGAGAGAGAGCGTCATCATCATGGCGTGCTATTTACCTGCAATATTTACCTGCCTGGGTTTTATTTTCACAAACTAATTTCTAAATTCACAAAAAGTTTATGACTGGTCAAATTCATTCTCCAAGTGCGAGTCATTCATGCAAATGTTTGCACTTCCCACACATCGTAGGCGGTTGTCCTATCTACATTTATGCAATATACATGAAAACGCTCGGCGGGGAAATAATCTGACATTTGTGGGAAGGAAAAAGAAGGGTTATAACATGTAACTGCATTCAACAGTTTGCACTGGAAGTTGCGAAAGAAAATGTTCGAACGGATCAGTCCGTAAAAGTCACTTTATTTTGTACTCTGTATTTACTGGCATTCTCGATTTTTGTGCCATGTTACTCGTCTCCAATTACTAGACTACCTGCGCACAACAGAACGTAACGGCAACGTGAACTAAAAAGAATACAATTCAATTGTTGCGTTGGACCAGCATAGCGTAGTCGCACATGTCAATAGGAAATGTATGCATCCTGAAAGTCGATATGGGGCTGTTTTCGGAAAATAGGGCTTCTACGCATCTGATAATGAAATCCGTGCTGTGCAAGGCCTGCGCAATATTTTGTGTGCATTGAGCAAATCGAAATTTAGGCTCGTATGATCTGTGACTGGACAGGATTTATAGGTCTTCAGCAATTTCCCTTCGACTTGAGCAATTTGTGATAACATTAAGTTACTCATTACTTTTTAACTTGACATGATTTGACACCAGGGGCACAGATATTATGTCATTTCTAAACAATTAACAATTGATTGTAATCTCTACATAATAATTATGATGATCTATTTTTTAAATGTTCCCGCATTATTTTGGCTTTTATATTGCCAAATAAAAATATCGCAGCAACTTACAATATGCTTGAACTTGAAATGTAACTCAGTCTGAACTTAAAATGTCACTCATTTTGATCTTGAAATGTCCGGCTCAAAATTTGTTTTCACACAATTTAAGCATTTACCAGATCGTCAAGGTTTGTGTGTTTTGGGAAACAGTAGAAGGGCAAGACAGAAAATTTCCCTGACACATTCTGTAGCAAAAATTCTGAAATTCCCAGAAATTCTGACCGCTATGATCATAAAAATGGTGTGACGGGAGTTGCTGGCTCACGACGTGGTCCGATGATCAGGCGCGTGACTAGTTGTGGCACATGATAACCGAGTCCAGGGTCATGCAGGGTTAAGTACGCAGCACATGACTTTTCGTGTGAAATTACTTCGAAAATTGAGATAGCACTTGTCCATAGATCAGAATGCAGTTTCTCAGACAGCGCCACAAGTGTTCCAATTAAACTTTCGATATTGCTCACCGAGAAATGGTCGCTCACAATTCTAGTCTTGCGGTTGATTCGAAATGTACGTTTTAAATTATTTTAGTGTATGGCCAGACGAGTTACTCGTTCATTGACAGGGTCCACATTCGTACGCGAACGCAAATCAATTGTTTCGATTCGCCGCATGCTGTGAAACTGATCTGAATGTATAACAATTGATCAAATATCAATTCACGACACCCGATGGTTCTTGAATCTTGATCATCGAGCAACGGTCAGGCTCCTAATGTTTTTCTAGGTCTGGTCTGGCCTAGGCTCTGGACGATTGGACGAATCAGAATCACGATCTTTCGTCTCACGCATCGATTTGAGAATTCGATTGCGTCACGTTGACTCGTGGCCGTCGACATATATTGGGAGACTCGACTACTAATGTACAGAAAAATGTCACGACATTGATTTCTTTTTGGTCAATTGGTTGAATCTATTCTGTCGGCTGAAATATGGTAACACTTGACGCGTGTGTTGATGTTCGTAGTAACGACGCTGATGCTTCTCCCGTTCTCAACAGGTGGCACCCTCCCACTTTCACCAAGGATCAGATCCGAGTTTTGGTGTTCCGCGAGTGCGAAGTGAGAGGCCGGAAGTTGCTGTTCGATTGGAAAACGGTCCGGAAGACTTCTGTCGAAGTAAGTGTATCAACGCGCATTGTAAAATGCATTGTATCTCTAAAAAATCGGAATGATTCAAATGTTAAAAAAATAACATCTGATAATGAAAAGGGTCTGTTTTCTAGAAGTTGTTAATCATTTGTACGCAATAATTACAGTAATTGGAAATAAATATTTCTTTAGTTACGCTTCATTTGATTGAATGTCACACAAATTAACCTATTACTTTATTTTATTACAGCGGGTATATAACCTGTTTTTTGTGATACTTGACATCTTCCATTCTTCAAAATCCAAAATTGTTCCTAATTGATTCTTTCGGTTGCATCCATTCCAGAAAACACCGAAGTCGAAAGCATGCAAGAGTGCATGTCCCAGGAATGGCGCTTGCCAGACAACCGGGCGCAGCGACGATCCGTTGGAAGTAGCTCACAACGGAATTGTCTATCACGTAAGTTTATTATGACACGGGGGAAATTCTCAGTAATAAATTATATTTTAGCTCATAAAACAAAGTTAGTTTATACATTTAAATACGCGAACGCGAATAAGTTTTGTTTTTCCTCGAAATTTGTTTCTTTAATTAATTTTCGCATTTAATAAAGTTTAAATTTTACAAACATATTTTTCAGGGACACCATTTTGTTTTGCAATTATAATATATGTTTCATTATTGCACGTAAAATTCGGGGCACACACACTTTTGAAAAACAATGATTTTCATTTCGTGTCTGTTTTTTTCTCGATTAACGATTTGTGGTGTTTTTCCCTTTCAGTATCTGCGCCCGAAGTCGGATGTAAAAATGTTGGGAGAGATGGTGTTCGGATCGGTCGCCATGTCCTACAAAGGGGTCACGATCAAGATCCACCACATTCGTACGCCGCCCCAGCTTATGTTCTGCAAAGTGTTTCCGGCTCCCGTAGCATCGAGGTACGTGTCAATTTTCGATGTGTATAATTAAAAAAATATTTAACTTGTTGTTCGCCATATTGTTGTAATATTCACCCATGGCCCATTGGAAAAGAAAAATAATTTGATTCTCGGTTTGTTTTTTGCCGCATTTAGAGATCGTGATTCGGACGGCTGTTCTAGTCTAACCAACTCCATCTCAGACTACCTTCCCAAGAGGCCAAGTCAAAGCTACAGTGCCAATTCCCTGGGTAAGTTTGTTCTTGAAACAATTTTGTTTATAATCACATTTTCCAGTGAAATTGGGAGAACTATTAATTTTATTTTCACCAACATTCGTGATTATATCCGCGCGCGAGAATTTTTTATTACTTCCATCAACGTTTCGACTTGTTGCTTTTATAGCGCACAGTGTTCCTGTGGATGTGCCCCACCTTCAGTACGAGGACGACCTTGACTTCCTGGCCTCGTCCTCGTTGCGTTCCAACGGCAGCTTCGGCAGCACCCATAGCTTCCAACAGTGCCCGCCCGAGGGCGGCGGCAGCAGCAGCAGCCAGGACAGCCTGACTCGTTCCGGCAGCTACAACAGTCTGCAGCGGCGCTTGGCGCGGTCACACACCACCAGCCTTGAGTTCGGCGTGCAGCGGCAACCGTCCGACAACGTTGGCTCTAAGGAAGAGGTGAGTGAAGCAATTTCTCTACTAGCCACCTAATTATATTTTTTTGTCAACGCTTAACAATGCATTCCTGCTCTCGAGAATACTCCTGGAAGTTTTGCATTGAAATATTCCTCTGTTTACTTTTTTCAGAATCGCACTCCAAATAGCCGAAGAACAAAGTTGGGAATTTCGGTGGTGGTCTCGATGGGTGAACAGGAGGACGAGGAAAGGTAGGCATGCCGTGTGAAATGGGTCGGCGACATGAAGTCAAATGTGCAAGTAACGAGCAGACTTTTTCCCTTCCTGAAATTCTTATTTTTTTCTTTGAATTGATTTTTTCTTAATGCAGGCATTTCCAGACGTTCTTCTTTTCTCACGTCACCCTCATCGAGGGTTATCTGAACAAATTGTCAGACTCTGTGAACAAGGCGTACATCAATCGGCGACAGTTCGTCCCTCTAGTCATGGAAGTAAGTTGAAAGCTATTGCTGTTTTATCTCTTCAACTATTCATATTTTGTTTTGAGAAAATATTTGTGTGGGGCCCATTTGTTACGTATATACTTTAAAAAAATATAGGATGATTGCTTGGACTGCAATAGTCTACAACAAGATTGTCGATAAGCAACGTTTATATTATCTGATCTTCAGGAAATATAAAATTGTAGATTTGCGAAACAAAAAGACAAACGTATGAACTCTCCTAACATTTTTGTCACTATCCAATAACTTGAAATTGCCGACTATAGGAGTCCAAGCTAGCATCCTATATTTTTGTTATTACTACTTTTTGCTTCTTATCTACTATTTTGGACGTATACGCGCATATATATTGCGCGCGAAATCTGTTTTGAATGTTCAATTAACAGAATGATTAAATGAATGTTCAAATATTTACGCTTTATCGATTTCTGGTAATGTTCGCTCTGCACCGACAAGTAACCACATTTTTGAAGAACAAATAGCATATTTGAGTGTTTCAAGTGTTACCAAGTTGAAGTTATAAAAAGTGATCTAGCCATGAATGCGTATTCTGAAATATTTATGGAATCATTGATTTAGTTTTTCCAACCACTTCTAAAATTAATCAATGAAATACGAGAACGTGAGACGGTACGAATTTTTTGGCCACAGTTGTTCACTTTTCAATAGCACAGTTACGATTTATTGACTAAAGCGTCTGCATATAACTACCGCTGGCGTCATTGCGCGCATGACGTTGGTTCCGAAACGTTTTTTGATTGTCTTGTCTGGCGTATTCCGTTCAAAACCAAAATGTCGTTGACATTCACGCGGGGGCTTCACCGCCTGCACGTGTGTGTCGGGCCAAGGGTATCTAGTGACGTTTTCCGAGCATCCATCATTTGGTAAAGTCATATGATGCTCGTTGAACGGCTGCCGGTCGTATCTGGCTCGACTTTATTTTGACCCACGCCTGTGTGCTACCGCTGGCGTGTCACGGGACGCACTGGCTGATTGCCAGATCGTTTGCGCCACCTCTCATCTACCCCACCCTCTCCCTCTGGCAGTTATCCAAAGTGCACTGCGATATGAGCGCGTGATCGATTCAACCAACTAACCTTTTCCTTATTTAATTTTTTTCGTCTTGACTTTATGTTTCGCCATTTTTTGTTTATTAAATTTGACTGCGTTGGTCCAAATGAAAAAAAAAAATTATAAGAAGTGGCGTGGGATGACAGCTTTATAATAAACACGTCAAATTGGCTTCCAAAATATTGACTTCTTTTTAGGTTGTTACAAATTGAGAATGGCAGTTAGTTTGACCTCTAACTTTGTTATTCCAATGACAGCTAGCTGTTCATGGAAAAATTTGCCTGACTTTAATCGATGCTCAGACCTATGTTTTACTTTGCCCTAGTTAACCTTTTAACCTTTTTTGACGGCACACTGTTCATAGATATATTTGCGCTAACTCTCGTCTTCCTAGATCAAGAACAGAAATATAGATTTTCTGATTTATCTTGGTTGTGAATTTTTGAAAATCAACTTAATTTTAGTGAAACCCATTGCCATGTGCAAAAATGTAGATACTATAATATAGTCTTCTTCATTCGGCCTGTCCCGAATTCACCATTTCAGATATGTAATATAGGTTTGGTGCAATGCTACACATTTAAATTGTTTATTTTGTAAAGCAATGGCGGATCTTTAATCCGTAGAGTAGCTAGCGGACGAACAATACACATGACTGGGAACGTTCTTAATAACAGGAGAACTGAAATGAATTAAATATTCTTATGCTGCTAAAGGTTGTTGTGGTTATATCTTAAATTCTACAATTTTCTCTCGTAGGGAGTGGAGACATTGCAGCAATCCCTGTACGATCTGTACGTGGCCCCGCGGTTCCCCGATCCCGTTTGGCTAAGCATGATGGCGCCTGGCGCTCAGCAGCACAAACTGTGTCTACGATTCATGACCGAGTTCATGCGATTGCTAGAACTCTACGATAACAAGAACACGAAATAGTAAGTACAAATTTTCTCTCTCCTCATTTTACAATTACAATATAATTACAAATATTTATGTGCACTCGTTTTGTTAATATTTTTTTTATCCAAAACTATGTTTGTTACAAATGCCGTCGCCTTTTGCCGAAATTTATAGCATCATTTCGCACTGCAAAACAGATAGGGAAAAAGTTCTAGAACGATTCTGATTATAAAAACATTTCGCAACACCGATTACGACACCTACCACTACAATTTCGAAATTGCTTGCAATTTTATTCGTGGCGAAACGTACCATTAATATTCACGTGTCAATTTACAGTTTCGTGAGCACCCTGTTGACCGCCGTTCTGACTCATCACCTCGCATGGGTCGCCACGGTTACTCCATCAGACATCCTTCCTAGTCACTCGCGCGGCGAGAGGCACACGCCGAACTGGGTGAGTGCAGTTCCAACAGTTTGACGCTTTTGCAACACCGTAGATAACCATAATGACAATTTCGTTTTATTTTTTTTATTCATTAGCTTGACCAGTTAGCCAAATTTCAACCGTACAATCCGCTGTGGGTGCAATTGTGGTGAGTAAATCTTGTTTTGAGTTGGCCTCAGGTTGGCCTTGAGTTCCTTATTAATCTGATATCTATCCAATCACGATAACATTGGGTTGCAGTAATTTGCGATGTTGATTATTCAATCACAGTGGGATATAAAAATGGTTGCGCGTTGCTAACGAGGTTTCAATTATTAACTTAATTTTTTTGTGTTCCTCTGCAGTGATCTGTACGGCGCGGTAGGTGCCCCATTCAAAGTGGCCAAGACGGTGGTGGTGGGCGAAAACTCCGAGCTAGTGCGACGCCTGATCTACTGCCTCACCTACTTCGTGCGTTGCTCTGAGGTCTATGAGAACATGGAGACGCGGGTTGTGCCCCCTGTAGGCCGACCTGCCAACCCCATGGCCACATCCGCCTCATCAGTGTCCTCGGTCGGCACCCTGGTGGGCGAGTCGCAGTCGCCCCTCACGCCCAGCCAGTCCTCCTCTAGCAATGTCGCCGCCGGTAGCGCTGCCATCGGCGAGACTGTAACAGCTGAGGGCGGCCAGCGACGACGCCGTTCCATCGAGACAATTACGGAGGGCGTGGAACGTCATGATTGCGATGGAGGCGAGGAAGACGACGAAGAAGACGAGGTGTTCGAAGGATCCGAAGACACCGTGCTCCGCGAGGCGCAGGATCGGCGAAGGGTCGAAGACGCGGACCAAAAGACACGACGCCACGGCGTCATCTACGACAGCTGCCAGTCCACTGAAGCGGCCGAGGACAGCCTGATTTCTGAATCCGCATCGATGGACGGGCAGACGTCATTGGACACTGATCGCGATTCGGGAATCGACAGCTATGTGGACGGGGCCTGCGAGCCTATTTCTTCAATGGTCATCGTGCGCGATGACCGATTATGTACGGGCGGCGGCATTACCACGGAACTGAAGCCCGTGGCGGCGGTGAGGTCACGGCGACGACGCGGGGCCCCTGGCAAGGTGGTCTTCACCATCGGTAACATCCCTCTAAAGGACATCTGCGGCGGAAAAGAGATCACCCGTCCTCACTCGAACGGTGGTGAAATTTCGACGACGCAGAAACCGGTGATGGAGGAGGCGCTAGTTTGCACCTGTGGCAAGCACGTGGCAGCCGGTGTGCTGGGTGGTGTGTCCGTCCGACCTCGCCAGTTCGTGACTAGTGTAGAAGACGATTTTGCTGACGTTGATCGGATAGCCTTCTCGGATGAGATGACTTGTGCGGTGGCCTACAAGAGTTTGGGCGCCACGCTCGACTCTGGCATTCATAGTTGTGAGGGAAGCGACCTGGATCTGGCCGCCGAGCCCGCCGGGCTTGGTCTCAGCAGGCGAAAATCGTCCGTCTCGGTGCTGGACATCCTACCGCCTCCCGTTCGCGTTGAACACTTGCGCAGTCTGGGCAAGTCGTTGCCGCCGTGGCCGATCGACGCAATCGGGCCGGACACCAATCACTCGGTCAAATCGATTTGCAGCGACGCGAAACTCAATTGTTTGTCTGAGGGAGTCGGTCATACCAACGGCGTTGCGGATCATCCAGTCATTAGCGAGACGATCGCTTCGTCGCCGGATAGACTGCATCCGACGCCGACACTCGATCAGGCGAAAAAGAGCAACAGCGAAAATGCCGAAAAGGCACGCACCAGCTTCGAACGTTTTCAGTGTTTTGAGCGTTCCAGCAGCATGTTTGACGAATACTTTGAAGGTGATGTGGAGCTGAAGATGTTGGACGATGACAAATTACGCGAGCAGATTCAGATCCGCTGCCAGAAGCCGAGTGTCCGGCCAACCCTTCGGCGGGTGGGCAAGGAGAGCATGCTGGACGGACAAGATCAGATGGGTTCTGACGGTGCCGTGTGGCCGACGGTGGCTCTGTCGAATTTGGAGAACGGCGACTATGACGGTGAAGTTCGAAGTGTCTTGTGGAACACCACACTGCCCTCCTTGCCTACTTCTCCGACGCCCAGCACCGACAAAGAGGATTTTTTCGACCGTGTGGCGTACTTGCCGTTGCCGACGTGAGTACATGTACTCTAGCAAATTCCTATATTTAAATATATTTTCTGTATATATTATTAAAAATATTTTTTGTGTACGCGGGCAGGTCCGAAATCAAGCAGCCCGCAAACAGCACCAAGGATTACCAGCGAGGTTTTGGCTGGTCGTTGACCTCAAACTTCGCCGAACACTACATGTCCGACTTCGCACTGCAGGGAACTCCTGACTCCAAGTTCGGCGGTCGATTGAGCGAGGACCTTCGCAACGGCGTTCAACACCCGGTGCTTGACGAGAATATAGTGGAGGCAGTTTCCATTGTGGCAGACACCAACAAATGGTAGGTGGAAACGCCAAACTGAACCCATCCAGATTCACATTTACGCATGCATTACGTGGCGCCTCATTGGTCAAAGTAAAGTAGGTGACAATAAAAAAGGTAAACCTATTATTTGGTTGTCAACTTGCAGGACCGTTGAAGTGGTTTCCGACCGGCAGGGAGCAGTGAGTGAAACCGGAGCTCCGGTTGGCGTAAGAGTAACCACGTCTCAGCTTGTCGTCGGAATGACAGAATCTTTACTACAGTTATGGAAGTTGAAAATGTCACCAGAGTTTGTGAGTAGTCTTTCTGAAATTAGTTTGAATAATTTAATTATTCGATTACTTTTCCTGCCCTCTGGTGAAATACAATTAAATTAGTCGATTACTAGTTAATAAGATGCTCCATTTTTAGTGTTTGATGCACTTGGAAGATCGTCTCCAGGAGTTCTTCTTCAAGAGCTGCCTACTGGCAGATTACTTCCGGGAAGCACTACCGCTAGACGTACAACACGTGTCCTCCATATTGGATCTGGACTCAAGTGATCTACCGTTGCTATTGGCCATCTGTCTTACGCACTCGCCGGATGTCCCCTGTACATTCGGCATTTCCTACAGATGATCCGAACTGTTGCCCTATTTCTATTTCTGGTTGTACCTAGCGTGGTGGCTCTGTAATGTCTGGTTTGATATTTGGAACAATTTCTTCTTAGTTTCTTAATTCCCAGTGAAATTTTTTTGTTAGACTTCCAATATTCAGTGCAGCGTGGAAATGTAATGGGTGACTTATACCCAAGAGCTATCCTTATGAACACTATTTAAAGCGGAAACGTTAGTGGGCCTCCTTAACAAATAGCTCAAGAACTAATTTCTTGATACATAAATTTAGATCAATCAAAAAACTAGTTTCAATTTTTAAACTGTTGTGTACATAGTTGGTGACAAACTATCTTGAAGCAGCAACGATGGGCAATTTCTTATTTGTTCTCGAACTTGATGCCGGTTAACTGGCAAGACTACCTCCGAATGCCAATTAATTTAGTTTTAATGCTTGCTCAAACTTTGACTTTAATTTGACCAGTGGCGGAGTCTCGGCAAATGCACAAACACATTGCTAGTCCGCCCATTATTGGGAATTACTTTGGTTATTCAAAAGACATTACCATGTTTAATGTGAATTATATTTGTAACTTATTTTTAGTTTTTTTATTATTAAAAAAATTATTTTTAATATGACTTGATGTAAAAATGTACATAAGATTTATTCATGACTTTGTCTCTCAACCGTGTTTGAACTTTATGACGACCAATTAATATTTTTGAATAGCGTTGATTACTGTGTACAATGTACTTCAAATAAATTATCTTCTAAAATGTGCAATAAAAGGTTTTTAAATTTCGGTAATGTGCGTTAGACGTATTTAAGAAATTTTAATAACTCCTGCAACTAATCTTGACTACAGCTGTAGTAATATGAAACAAGTTTGCGGTGGCAAAATTATCTCAAGATCAAATAATAAAAATATTTGCTTACTGACTGCAAATAGCTGTTTCCTAAATTTACTCATTCGTGTGACAATTTCAACATTTGTATACATAATACATAAAAATGATCCTTGGTTCTTCACAACTGTAAAAACAATCTCAATTAAAGCACTTTGTAGCGGCCTCTGTTGCTGGGATGATAGGAAGTTTGCTGAAAGAAAAAAGATGAGCGAAACTTATAAATTGAAAAATCACCTAGTACTTTCGACGAACGAACCAAAGATATTTATAATTCAAGTGAACTTACCAGCTTGACCAGTTCCTCCTTTATTAACCTGGTGATCTCTGCCTTCGCCTTTGACACTGCCAGCTCGTTGGTGCTCTCGATAGCCAGGTAAAGTTTGCGGTCGCCATCTTTGGCATCCTTGTTGTTTGGATAAAACGTACCACGAACTGTGATACCCGCCTCGGAGTACTCGCTGATCTGAGCCAATGCCTCCTGTAAACAATATTAAAGTGATTAGAAGCATACTATTTTATAGTACATTATCGTGAATTTTTTTAACAAGTTAGTACGGTATATGGTTATAAAAAATCGTTCCAATAGAAGACTGACTGGTTAGACCCGACAACTGACCTTGGAAGTGACCCGCCAGCGGGCCTGCTGCGGGAAGTCGTTGATCTCCAATTCCTCTTCGTATTTCTTGAACGTCTCTACAGGTTCTTCCTCCTTGCCGCATTCCTCGCTCTTGGGCTGGTAGTTCAGCTTGTTGTTCAACTTCTCCGCCAGTTGCTCTGCAACAGTCTTGGCCTGTTCAACATTTTAAGAAAAGTATTCTAAAGGGTACGAACTGGACGAGCAAAATTGTAACAGTCAAGTTATTCACTATAGTTTTGCGAAAGAAAGATTTTATATTACTAACTGATATGTGTTGCTGCGCCGTGATCTCGCCCTTAAGGATGGCCTCAGCCGCCTGTTGCGTCACCACCTTGGCTTCGGCACCGAGGTTCTTGCGCAGATTGATTTTGGACGCCATCAGCTTAGCCAGCTTGAGTTTCTCAGTGTTAGTGCCTGGTGGCGGCTGGGCAGTCACAGTCGGCGCCACCACCGGCTGCTGCTGGGCCGGTACCACCGGGGCGGTCACCTCCTTCACGCGTCGCTTGGGCGCCAGCATGTGCTCGATCTGCTGGTCAATCTATATGCAGCGGACAGAAAAAAAAATAACATTGAATATAAATAAAATAGTGCCGAAGCACGCCAAGTCGGATGTCGAGTTAATGACCATTTTGGCGAAAAATCAAAACGTTGAAAGCTAGATAGATACAGATAGAGACAGTTACAGTAATGGTGGATCCACCATTACTGTAACTGTCGGATTACACAGCTATATCTATCTAGCTTTCAACGTTTTGCTTTTTCGGCAAAATGGTCATTAACATTGACCCGTCGTGGCGCAGTTGGTTTATGACGGACTGCGGTTTCGGCGGTCCCGGGTTCGATTCCCGGCGCGGGCTTTG